>LFZO01000268.1:0-46560 GCA_001578225.1 Pseudocercospora musae | reverse complement strand
TAGAAAGCTAAGGACCTAGAGCAATATAGAGTCCTAATAAGAGAAATGCTAGAGAAGGAGCTTCGAAGACTAAATACGAGGCTAAAGGAAGACAAGCTAAAGGGAAAGAAACAAAGCCTAGTAGAATCAATTACTAGACACCTATAGGAGTAGGAATGGAATAAAACACAAGTTAGACTAGGAACCCTAAAGGCACTAATCAAATTTAGTTAATACAACTACTAGCTCTATAAGGACCTAAATAGGGCCGAAGCAAGCCTAGCTATCTAAATCAGATCTAAACATATTAGACTTAGATCTTACTTGTTTAGAAGAAACGTCTTAGGAATCGAAAGTAGAGCTTACTAATGTAGCTACTAATCTTAGAACCCTAAGCATATACTACTAGTCTACCCCTAATAGTTAGAAGGCAGAAGTAATTAGAGACTAAAAGCAATAGAAAGGGAATACGATAAGCTAATCCAAAGTAAAGAAGACCTAAAGAGGATAGTAAGGTAGATCATTAAATAGGGATTCGTACAACAATTTGCACTAGTAAGGGAAACTAAGGAGTAGATAAGAAGAAGGGAAGAAGAGGGGGAAAGAAGGGTAGGGTAGTAGGCAAGGTAGTTAGAGGGTAATAACTATAATACTAGTACACCCTAGAGGAAGGAAAGCAAAGAAACGAGGAAGGACAACACTTGTAAATAGGATAGGAGGGAGGTTTTTACTAACCAAGTTGGTTTCCTACCTAAAACAATACATAGAAATAGACCTACATAGGCCGAAAGGCACTACAATAGGCAAATGAAATATCTATCTATCTATATATTACAAGTATATATAATCGTATACGCGCTCTATTATATATATTAGGACTATAATATGTTTTTTTAGTAACTCGAAAGGATAATAATTAACTATTCTATAGCCCTTAACGCTACGCTTTAGATAATATAAGAACCTAACGATAGGCTAAAAGTCTAGAATATCCGGGTCTGCTTAGAACTAAGCAAGAACCAAGGATATATATATGTTAGGTCTTGGCGCCAAGCCTTGATGACTAAGCATCTTGGCGCCAAGCCTCAATGAACCTAAGCATCTCCTAATAAGTCGGGTCTTGGCGCCAAGCCTCTTGGCGCCAAGCCTTGATGACTAAGCATTCCTAATAGATAACTACTAATATAATATAGAAGATTATCCTAAATAGCCGTTAGGATTAGCTATAAACGCTACAAACTTAGCTTTATTAAAGTTAGGTAAACTACTACCTATACTAGCGCTTCTAGGACTAATTAGAGTAGGATTATTAGTATTATAGTAGCTACCTAGGAACCCAAGATATCATGTAAAACTAGCTAAAAGTAGCCTCTATACTATGAGGTAACGTCGAGATTAGGTTGTCTTAGCGCTAAGGCTATACGTACCTTATTATAGCCTACATAGCTAGACCTCCCCTCTAGCTAGGACTTAGGACAAAGTATATCTCTATAACCAACGGTTGGATTTAGACTAAACAACATGATTCTAAAGCGTACGGATTAGGAGAACTTAGATACGCGTATAAAGAGTATTAGGAGAGATAGGGACACTTAGGTAAAAGGGTCCTAGGTAGTAAACAAATAGACAAACATGTCTTAGGTAAACAAAGGATAGTTAATACGGATAAGCGATAAGCGGTAAGTACGACGAGGTATATTTAGAGGAAGGGTCTCCCTCTAAGGCTTCCTTCTTTTCTTCTTTATAGTTCGTCTTATTAAGATAGTTACTATATTAATTTACTTAACTAAACTTATTTAGTTCTTAGACTTAGATCTTTAGATTGTCTACGCCTCCTAGACTACGCCCCTAACATTACGAACTACCTTTCAAAAAGGCGTCGATACCTTTAGTAACTATAGTATCCCTACTCGAACCTTTAGGGAGTTAGGATTAGGTAGACCCGCAAAATCTACCTACCTTTTCTAATAAGAACTTTAGAGAGTTCCTAGGCGATCGTACCGCGCTCGATTATATATACGCTACGAATCTAGAAGGCCTAGTAGACCTACTAGTACGAGGAAAGCTTGTAATACAATTCCTATCTAAAGCGAAGGATGGATTGTACGCAACCCTTAAGGAAGTAAATAACGAAATCGACTAGTATTAGGCTTAGCTCGTAGCCGTAAATTAACGAGCCGCTACGGCCGAGTATACTATAGCTTAGCATACTACGGCTCTAAGTTATTCTTAGAAAAGCAAGAAGCTTAGCGACCCTACTACCTTTACTAGAAAGTATAAAGATTACGATAAATTTAAGACGTAAGTAGAGATTCGTTTCCTAGCTAACGCTAACTACTATCCGTCTAAGTTTGCAAAGGTAGGATTTATCTTCTCCCTCCTTAGAGGATTAGTATTAGATACTTATCGTTCCCTCCTCGCCTCTCCTACGACTATTAACGTAGGAACTATCTAGTCTATCCTCGATTTAGGCTATAGAGATCTAGATCGCAAAACTACCGCGCGTCTTAACCTTAACAAGCTACGTTAAGCTAACAAGACGTACTAAGAGTACTACGCCTCCTTTATACGTGAGTTAGGATATATAGGATACGGAGATAATATAGTAAAATACTTCTTAATTCGAGGATTAAGTAAAGAAATACTAGAAGCTATTAAGGACAAAGAGACGGATCGTTTAATATTCGTCTAGCTCTACGACCTCCTAACGCGCCTCGATAATACTAATCGAAACTACGCGAAACTAATTACTACTCGTAGTAGTTCTCGTAGGAATGGAGGACGTTTTACCTCCCCCTTTACTTAAGGGAGCATCCCGACTCCTTCTAAACTAAATACGACATCGTTAACGCCGTAGACTCCCGCCTTAGCTTCGGTACCAATAGCTAATCCTATGGATCTTAGCGCTACCTAGTTACCTTTCCGTCTACGAGTACCTCTAGTAAATAGGAAGTTACTAGAAGAAGAGAAATAGCGCCGCCGCGCTATAGGTAAATGTATCTACTATAGAGCGAAAGGACATATTACTCGGCTATACCTATCTCTTGCTAGACGTACCTTAGCTCCTCGTATTGCCGTAGGCAATCTAAGTAGGGAGGAATTAGTTACGCTATCTCCTACTTTAGCTTCCTAGTAGGGAAACGCCTAAGCCTTGCATTTAGTCGCTTGCAAGGCTCATTTGTCCCTAGATTAAGAGTATTAACGGCATCCTTCCCTCTCCTAAGTTCTACTACGGAGAAAGAGTTAGTTTACTAACCCTTTATAGTAGAATCTTAGATAGGAAATTAAGAAAAACGTTTGAAAACTCCGACTCTTATTAACAATAGCGCTACTAGCTATGCATTTATAGATTACGACTATATATGAGAGCTCAACCTAAAGCTCTAGGACCTTACCTACGCGAGGGAGCTTAAGATATTTAATGGTATAGCCGCGGTAGCTAGGAAAGTTACCTAGATTTGCTATACCTCTATCTTAATCGGCCCGTATACTAAGTATATAACCTTTTTCCTTACGAAACTCCTAAAGACATATCCTATTATCCTTAGTCTTCCTTGGCTTAAGAAGCATAACCCGGTTATAAACTAGGCCTCGGAATCTTTATTATTTACGAGCTAGTACTATATAGAACAGTACTTAGGCGTATCTAGTTCCTCCGTTCCTTAGACTATTCGAGATCGTACCGTGTTCGCAATCGGCGCCGCTACCTTCTTACGACTATCTAGAGACTATAGTATCGAAATCTTTGCCGCTATAATATACGATATTAAGAAAGCTATTAAGAAATATAATAAAGAACCTACGGACCTAAAGACTAAGCTACCGAAAGAGTACTAGTACCGCCTCTACTAGTTCTTAAGGAAGAATATAGACATCCTACTACCTCATCGCCTAAGTATAGACTACAAGATTAAGCTTATTAATAGCAAGTCGCCTCCCTACGGTCTACTCTACTCGATGTCAAGAGACGAGCTCCTAGTACTAAAGAAATACCTCGAAGACAACCTTTAGAAAGGATTCATCTATCCTAGCTCTTCCGCGGCCGCCGTACTAGTCATGTTTACTAGAAAGCTAGGAGGAGGACTCCGGTTTTGTATCGATTACCGCGGGCTAAACGCTATAACTAAGAAGAATCGTTATCCTATCCCGTTAGTTACGGAGACTCTAGAACGCCTTTCGAAGGCCTACTAGTTTTCTAAGCTAGATGTTATCTCTGCCTTTAACGCTATCCGAATAGCGGAAGGAGACGAGTAGATAATAGCCTTTCGTACTCGCTATAGCTTGTTTAAGTATCTCGTTCTCCTATTCGGCCTCTATAACGGACCGAGCACTTTTTAGTCTTTCATTAACGAGACTCTAAAGGAGTTTCTAGACGAATTCGTTTTAGTATACATCGATAACATCCTAATCTATAGCCGTACGAAAGCGGAGTACTACGAGTATATTAAGAAAGTATTATAGAAACTAGACGAAGCCGGCCTATATATTAATATCGACAAATGCGAGTTCTATAAACAAGAGGTAAAGTTCTTAGGATTGATCGTTTCCTTAGATGGGATTCGAATAGATATAGAAAAGATCGAAGCTATACTAAACTAGGGTACGCCTAGGAATGTTAAAGAGGTTCAAGGCTTCCTCGGGTTTGCTAATTTCTACCGTAGATTTATTTAGAATTTTAGCCGAATCGCTTAACCTTTAACGGCTCTTACGAGGAAAGACGTTAAATTCGAATAGACGGTAGCCTATTAATCTGCCTTCGATTAGCTCCGGAGGAGTTTTACGACCGCCCCTATCCTCTAGTACTTCGATTTCGATAAGTAGACACGATTAGAAACGGACGCCTCGGACGGTACTATAGGTACTATCCTTCTTTAGAGAGGAACCGATACTAATCCTTAGCTCCCTATAGCCTTTCTATCTAAGAAGATATCTGTAGCCGAGTATAACTACGATATCTATAACAAGGAGCTCTTAGCGATCGTAAAGGCTTTCGAAGAATAGCGTCCGGAGCTCGAAGGATTAGCTATAGCTATCGAAGTTAGCTTAGACTATAAGAATCTTATTTATTTCTTAAAAAGCAAGCTCCTAAGTCGAAGATAGGTAAGGTAGAGTAAGTTCCTTTCACGGTTTAACTTCGCTATCTAGTATACGCCTAGTAAGGCCAACTCCTAAGTAGACGCGTTAACTAGGCGGAATAGAGATACGCTACTCGATCGAGGTCCTTAGAGGGAAGAATAGTTACTTCTTAAGGAGCATAACTTAAGCTAGGAGCTCTATAAGCTCTTAGGAAATAGTAACTATTCGTTAGAGCCTATTGTAGTATTATTCGTTCTTATAGCTACCTTAGCCTTCCTTAGAGAGGACGAGGAGGGAGGTAGTAATAAAGAAGGAGGTCCCGATATAGATTCCGAATTAGACGAGGAAGAAGAGCCGCGAGATCTCTTAGAACCTACATAGCTAGATTAGTAGCTATCTAGGGCTTATGTAGAAGACCCGTTTACTCGAGGACTAGTTAACGTACTATAGGAGGGGGAGAGGCTATACGGCAAGACCTCCCTTTCTAAATACGAACTCCGAGGAGTACTACTAAGGGCGCCCCGTATAGTGTTCCGAAACGCGTTATTCGTCCTAGATTTTAAAGACTTAAGAAGCAAAATTATGCATTTAGCTTATAATCCCTTAGGTATGGCTTACCCGGGTCGTACTAAGATACTTTCGTAGCTCAAGAAATGGTACTACTAGCTAGAACTCTACCGAGACGTAGACAAGTTCGTTAAGGAATGCGTAGTTTGTAGAAGGGCTAAAGTAGATAACTAGAAGCCCCAAGGTCTCCTAAAACCCCTCGAAGTACCTATACGGCTATAGTAGTACATTTTAATAGATTTCATTATGAATCTACCTACGGGAACGGACTTTAATGGCCTACCGTATCAACATTTGCTAGTAGTAGTCTACCGCCTTACGAAACGCAAGAAAGTTATCCTAGTATATAGTACTATAGCAAAGAACACGTTATAGATATTTTACCGCGATATTTAGAAGGATACGGGGCTTCCTAAGTTAATTATCTCCGACCGCGGCCCTAATTTCATTACACGCTTCTAGAGGCGCCTCTATAAGAGATTAAGAGTTAACGTTCGACTTTCGATAGCCTTTTACCTATAGACGGATAGGCAAACGGAACGGCCGAACGCCTAGATAGAGTAGATTATACGGTACTTTACTAATTATTATTAAAATAATTAGCCAAGGCTAGCGCCCTCGATTGAATTCGCCTTAAATAATTGGGAATCCGCTACGACTTAAGTTACCCCGTTCTTTGCTACCGCCGGCTTTTACCCTAGAACGGGAATGGAACTAGTAGAGATTAAGCTAGAGCCGCCGTAGAATGACCTAGAAAGAGACGTAGACGTGTTTGCCTTATAGATAGCTAAGATACATTAGGAGTTATAGGAGGAAATGCGCTATGCCTAAGAAGTCTACGAGTATTATACCAATTAGTATAGGCGTCCTATACTAGACTACTAAGAAGGAGATTTCGTCTATCTTAATTCAAGGAACGTTCGTTTAAACCGGCCTTCTAAGAAACTAGATTAGAAGAATCTAGGGCCGTTCCGCATCGTTAAGAAGGTTAGCTTATACGCCTATAAGTTAGACTTACCCGAGTACCTTAAGATTCATCTAGTTAAGTATATAGTTAACCTCCGGAGGGCTAAGAGTACGGTTAATATAGATGAAATACCGCCGCTTCTAGAAGCTACGGAGGCTACTAACCAAGCTACTAAAGAGGAAGAAAGCGGTACGGATACCGTAAAAGCTATTGTCGGATAGGCATTAGGCCTTCTACTCGATAAGGATCCGCCTAGACCTTAGGCTAAAGTATAGTAGGAAGGGTATATAGAAGAAGACACGACCTAGGAACTACTACGATATATTATCTTTATACGCGAAGTAATCGAAGACTTTCTAAAGGAATTTACGGTATACGAGACGATCGAGTAGGCGACACAAGAATCAATCCTTAGGGATGCCTATGAATAGAATATCTCGCAAGGTATTAGGCTAGAACCTAGATAGGAAGGACAATACCCGCTCTATACTAAGCTCCTATAGCGTCGTAGGAACTCCGCATCTCCCGAAGGGGGGGATACTATTATAGTAGCTACCTAGGAACCTAAGATATTATATGAAACTAGCCAAAAGTAGCCTCTATACTATAAGGTAACGTCGAGATTAGGTTGTCTTAGCGCTAAGGCCGCACGTGCCTTATTATAGCTTGCATAGCTAGACCTCCCCTCTAGCTAGGACTTAGGACAAAGTATATCTCTACAACTAACGGTTGGATTTGGACTAAACAATATAATTCTAAAGCGTACGGATTAGGAGAACTTAGATACGCGTACAAAGAGTATTGGGAGAGATAGGGATACTTAGGTAAAAGGGTCCTAGGTAGTAAACAAATAGACAAACATATCTTAGGTAAATAAAGGATAGTTAATACGGATAAGCGACAAGCGGCAAGCACGACGAGGTGTATTTAGAGGAAGGGTCTCCCTCTAAGGCTTCCTTCTTTTCTTCTTTATAGTTCGTCTTATTAAGATAGTTACTATATTGATTTACTTAACCAAACTCATTTAGTTCTTAGACTTAGATCTTTAGATTGTCTACGCCTCCTAGACTACGCCCCTAACAATTAGTATCTACTAGTGGAAGTCTACTTACTATAGTCGATAGTATACTCTTTATATTCCCTAGCTTCCCCTTTATTCGTTTAACTTCCTTACGAAGGCTATTATCGTTATTATACCTCCGTTTCTTAATCCTACTACCTATTATAGCGTCCGTAATCTTCGCTAGTATCTCTTCTATAGTTAGGATCTTACTTCCGCTATTCCTCTTCCTTTTAGTACGTTTACTAGTATTTATAGAGGGCATTAGTATCGTAGTGCCCTCGACTAACTATCGGGTTAGCGTTCTACGTAGTAAGGGTATCGAGTTATTATTATTATCTAGCTCTACCTCCGAATAGACCTCTTCTAGTAGGTTATACCTATTCCTATCCTTATTAGACGAATACTTATCTTCGCTAGAGTCTATATACGCGTCTATATCGCTACTACTACTACTACTACTACTACTACTATAGTTACTAGCTTCTATAGCTAAATTAGGCGTTACTTACTATCTTTTATATCGATACTTCTTCGACTATAGCTTTATAAGGTTACGCCTTCGGCGCTACGCCTATATTACCTCCTTATCTATCCTCTTCTTAGCTTCTTCTTTGTCCCTATCCTTCTTTTTAATCTCTTCTATAGCGACTAGTATTCGGTTTATTCGTTACTTATATTCGTCGTCGTATTTAGTACTAGAGTTAGTATAGGTTCTATCCTCTTCTAGATTAATTATTTGCTTATAAGTAGTAACTATTCGACCCTATAGCTTCTTAATAGTACTATAACTCCTTCTTATCTCTATTATCTACTTATACGATATATTACGCTAGAAGCTATCCTTCCCCTATTTCTTTATATACTTCTTAATAAGCTTAGTAAGGACGACTTACTCTAAGAATATAATACCGCTTAAGGTTACTAGCGTAATAGCGTTATCTTTAGCTTCTACTTCTATATAGCTAAGAGCCTTATCGACCGAAGCGGCTTATATACTTAGCTATCGATAAATACGTATAGATTAGCTTTCCTTCTACCTCTTCGGATAGGGCTCTTTATTACGTAGCTTAGTAATACGCCTTACTATGCCTTCCGGAGTAGTAGTTCGCTTAATCGACGGAATAGGAGTAGATATAGAAGGCTCTTTAACTCTAGGTATTATACTATTATTACTAACGAAGTAGTTATAAAAGCTAATATTTATAGACTCTACCTATATCCCCTAGAAGGCTAGACTAGGCGTTAGACTCTATAGTAGTACTATAGATATAGTAGATATAATAGATATAGAGTAGCTATTAGTAACGGCCTAGAAGCCCTAATTTATAGCTATTTTTTAATAATATTAGCTACGAAGAATTAATGCGTTATAACGCGCTAAGAGCTAAGGTCTATAGCTTAGTATACCTACGGCTTCTTCTATTAGCCTAAACCGTATTTACTTACTTAACTACCTATTTAGGCCTCTAACTAGGCTACTCTAGAGCTAGAGTAGCCTAGTTAAAGGGGCCTATATAGAGCTCGGTCTACTACTACATTGGGTGGCCTTGGCGGCTATATTGGGTCCAGAGCGGCCTTTGTTAGAAAGTGCGCAACCCTTCTAATATCGATGCTAACGTGAAGGCCAGAGTGGGTGGGTGGTGGCAGGGGAGGCTGGTAATGCGGATGTGCCCGGCCTACCTGACTATTAATAGCCATGCCTGTGAGTCCGGCCTTCTTCTGCCTTGCCTGATACATATCGCTCTTGGATAGCTCGTTCGCCTGCGTTCATGCTCTAAACTCCACCCCTTATGACTGCCAGTCGACGCAAGTGGCAGACCCAACGAACCTCACGCTGCCGCAGACAGCTTAGGTAGAGTCACTATGATACTCAAGCATTACCCGCTCCACGACTTTGCCCTGCTGGATCAAAGCAGCCGCAAAAGCTTCCATGCTAAGTGGCGGTATACCATGCAGTGAGAGACCTGTGATGCCCACCACATTGTTCTCCAGACTCGTCTCCATCGTGCAAAATCGCTGCTTACTCTGCTGATAAACAAGCGATTGCAAGGAAAGATCAAGCTTCCGACTTCGTGTCACTGTGCTGCTATGCGTGGGATCAATAAGGTCCACGGCCGAGAACGTCATATCTAGTTTAAAGATGATACGGCTGACTGATGGAGATCTATAGCATCTCAGTATAGTGATAGTCTCCGATGAAATCACTGACATCGATGCACTGCTTTGATGGAGGCAGAAACAATGGGTCGGATACTGGTCCATTCCGAACAAAACATGCCGGGATCTCGCAGCCAGACAAGCAAGAGGCTCATGTACAGAAGTGGTACTCTTCAGTGTTCGCAAAGCATTGCATTTCGCAGCGGATCCCCGTCATGGTGTCAGCTTCCCGTACAGTTGCAAGGATATGGACCATGCAGCCCGCGGATGCCGCGTGCCACATAAAAGTATTCAACCATCACACAAGACCATCAACTCCAGTCTCGAGTACCAGTGCCGAAAGCAAGTAGCACGAGAGGGATTTTGCAACAACGGCGAGAACTGCAAGCAATGGGCGATCAAAATCACTCCCCGAAGCCGCTCCCTACATTACCTCTGGATCTTTCACAGCACAAAGTACTTCTCACGCTGGTCTGGACGACGATCGTTCTTGCGAATGGCATCCTGCCCATTGCCTTATACTTTGCTCTTCACTATGGTAAATACGAGCATGTCGAACCATGATGAACCATCCAACCTTACAGATCTCGCAGGCACATCTCTTGACCTCTCCCTGATCCTCACCATACCCACTATCTTGATGAGTGTTCCCGCGGTATGGCAACTGTTCCAAAGAACGTATTACCTACTCAACGACCGAGAAGGCTGCCGACCTCTCGGGATGACCTCGCAAACGACCAAATGGCGTAATAATTGGTCGAGTTTCGACTACTTCCAATGGAACTACATCTTCGGCTTCGTAGCCCTCACCATACTCCTTTCCATTGGCACATCAATCCCATCTCTGCCAGTCACTGCAATCTCGCTCTCCGTCCTGATGCTCTACGTCTGCCTCGAGCTGATCCTCGTCGAAGTCGGCATCTTGTTGAACGTCTCCGCACCATTCCGATTCTCGTCGGTGCAAAAGGGCGCTCCACTCAGGCCAGGAGTCTTCATCGTGGCCGAAGATGTTGTGGCTGTTGATGGGATGCAGGGAGGGGCTTGGAGACAAGCTTGGAATGACCGGTACGAAGCAGATTCCGAGCTTCAAAGGCTGTGCAGGATTCTGGACTGGTTTTGGGGAGTGAGCGGACTTTGTGTTGTGGCGGTGATTTGGACACTCGCATTTGCTACGGACATTGTGGATGAGGAGGTCTCCTACGCAATCGGCTGGGGTCTGCCTTGGGTATGGGGTGGCATCATGGCAGTGCTTACATTCTGGATGGCTAAGAGAATGCTACGCCGGCAGAGGACACGACTTGGAAGCATCGATACTGGCGTTTGAGTGGGAGGGCAAAAATACAACTTGGTTCTGTAATGCTCGACAACCGTTCTGAGCAGATCTGGTAGATCACATTTGGTCACTATCGTTTTGGACCGGCCTTCCGCCATCTTAGCCAAGCAGCAGCAGCTCTCAATTCGAGGAGGCTGAAGTGGGCAGGTAGCGGAAGGCCGGTCGGTAAAGAAAACATGGTCCTTGCATTCTCCAACCATTGTCAAGAGCCGGGAGTGACGGCTACTTGGTACAAGCAGACAGCAGATCCGCGATCTGGCCAACCACTTTCCGCACATATTCTTCCTTGTGCGACGTCCCATTCCCTTCGAAAGCCAACTCCAGACTTCCCTGCTTTGGCGTAGCATAAATCTCAGGTCGTTGTCGAAGTAGCTGTGGTCTCTCAAAGGCTGTAATCCTCGCTTTCTCTTGACCGAAGAATGAGAACTCGGATCCATCTCCTTGCTGGAATGCTGTCCGCCATCCAAAGTCACAGCATTCAGTTGGCCAGTCGGTCGCTCTGCGAATGATGTCCACCATGCCCACAGCCTCGTGGCTGGAGTCTTCGATGAATTGTCGCTGAAGAGCCCGAGCTACAGCGAACAGATCATGTCCTGATTGTGCTTGGTAGCGGATTGGTTGCTCGACTAAGCATGGGCCTACTACATCTTGAAGTTCGCTCGGAAGCATGGCGCGACCAGTGACGAGTCGACCCATGACAATTTCACCTCGCTGAGAGTCCTTGGCGATCGCTATGGAGCACGCGGCGTGGAAGATTGTTGCGAGTGGTATGCCTCGGCAATGCTCTGGTCGGAGCAGCGGAATTCTTTGCTGGAAGGACAAGCGATCCTCGCTGGTAAGAGCAAGGCCGCTTGCATAGTCGGGAGGTGGACAGCCTTGCAGTAGCGTGTTCCAGTGACGGATGCTAGCTGCTTGTCTTCGCTCATTATATGAGATGAAGTCTCCGAAACCTGTTTTAGGTGAGGGAACGCTTTCGCCGAGGTAGAACAGCGTGAGTGCTTTGAACATTTCGGCCAGACTGTGGTCGTCGAATAGCGCATGAGAGAGGCGAATGACGAGTTTCCCTTGGTCTCGCTCGCTCGTGACGACGACCATATATGCTAATGATGATTCTCCCAATCTTCGTCGACGCTTGAGATCTTTCTCGCAGGCTGATTTTACAGCAGTGTCAACGTCTACATCCACAACTTTGACGATTTCGAAGCGGAGCTTCAGATGACTGAGCTGTACTTGCCACAGCCTGTCATTGAGTTCTACAAAGACAGTGCGTAAGATGTCAAAGTGTTCGCCGAGACGCTTACATGCTCTTCTTAGACGAACCACATCCACATCCTTGGGCAAATCGAGGATGAAGTGTGGCAGACGACCAGGTGGGCTTTGCAAGTTCTCACGAACCGCAAGCTCTTGGAAGTCAGTCACGGGCAAGACATCCTGGATGTCATCTGCTTCCGCGCCATCGCCGAGTAGTGGTTCTACAGTATCGTAGAGGAAGCTCATGTGATCGTCAGTCGTCTCTGGTAGCAGAGCAAATGGCTTCCGTGGCTCGAGCTTGGGCACATCTGCCTGTGTCTTGATTTCGTTTGCCACTTCTGCCAGTTGTGATAGCCTTGGATTCCGGAAGATGTCGGCTACTGTGAAGGAAACTCCAGCCTGCCTTGCTGCAGCGACCAGACGCATCGCTGAAATCGACTCGCCTCCAATCCTCAGGAAACTGCTTTGTGATTTGATGCTGCTCGCGTCGATGCCGAGGATCTGAGACCACAGCTGCTGAATCCTTCTCTCCATGTCAGTACTCGGGCCTTTCTGCGCTGCTTTGCTTTGCAATTGCATGCTCGCAAGATCTTCAAGTTTCCTCTGGCCCCCTATGCTACGCAGTGCGCGCCTGTCGATCTTATTCGTCGTTGTCATGGGCATCTCATCGAGGGTAATGTATGCTCCCGGAATCATGTACTGTGGAAGAACTTCTCGAATATCTTCTTCGACTTCTTCCAACGCTCGGGAGAGGCGGAAGGAGGTACGATCGAGTCGTTCGTGAGAAGCGAGATCTTGCTTCAATGCCAGGAACACAGCAAGGATCGGAGCTTTGCTATTTGCCGGCGTGACGACTTCTGCAGCGACTGAGTCGCAGAGCGTCGTATGCTTTCGAAGAGCCTTGAGCATATTGTGCTCGACTTCACTCAGCTCTATTCGCTGGCCGCGAAGCTTGACCATCTGGTCCTTTCGACCAAGGAATGTCAAGGAGCCATCATCGTTGTAGCGTAGAAGATCGCCCGTTTTGTACACGTAGCCTGCCTTGTCCGGGAAATGGGAAAGCCAGGCCGGACTCGGGAGGAATGTAGCTTTTGTCATCTCGGGATTGTCCCAATAGCCCGTAGCCACAGCCGGCCCATCTATAACAAGTTCTCCCGGGGTTCCTATGGGAGCTAGGCGGTCAACTCGACCAGGCTCGACCAGCCAAGTTCTGGCTCCAAAAGATGTCCCGACATACGCCGATGGACTCTTGCTCGTCAATTCGGTTATACACAGCGCTTGCGCACACTCAGCCGGACCATAGATTCCGATGAAGGTTTCGACTTGTCTCCAGCGGGCCAGGTCTGCAGCGGGGATTGGTTCGCCACCCATTGCGAGCGTTCTGAGACCAGGTAATGTCAGAGGATTCAGTGAGCGAGCGACTGTTGGGGTGAAGTATGTATAGTCTGCCCTCATGCGGTTAAATGCGCCTGGAATATCGTTCTTGCGTTCGACTTCTGAGGGGATACACAAAGTCGCGCCGCAAAGGAGCGTGTTGAGCAGATTTGACCAGGCCACATCGAAGCTGTAGGAGACGAAGTCAAAGACTCGACTTCCGTGGTAGACCTTCAATTTTTCCCTCTGGTGTGTCACAGCGGACGCAAAGTTCTCATGAGTCGTAGTAACACCTTTGGGTTCGCCTGTTGACCCAGATGTAAACACAACGTACAAGAGGTCTTCTGGGACGACTTTCGGAAGATCAACACTGTTGATTGGTTGATCTGCGATATGTTCTCGATTTGCCAATAATATTTTGGCATCGTAAAGTCGGCTAGCCATTCCCCTGTTCGCCGAGGATGTGAGAATGTACTTTGGTTGGATCTTGCTGAGAATAGTCTTGAGACGCCCTTCCGGCTGTGTACAGTCGACAGAGACACACGCTGCACCTGCTTTCATGGCTCCAAGAGCAGCCACTGGCATCCACATAGACTTCTCGAAGCACAGTGGGACAACGTCGCCACGCTTGACACCACACGCGACAAGTTGCCTAGACAGACTATCCGATAGAGCGTTGAGTTCACGGTATGTGAGTTCGCCATCCCAAGCACACAGCGCTTGAGCGTCCGGATACTGGTTTGCAGTAGCATCGAAGAGCTCGTGGACGCAAGTAGATATCGGTGTAGGAAGCGTGGCATTCCACCTGCAGAGAGAGTTGAGATCCGCATCACTCAGCAGACTGATGTCTTCAACCCTTTCGCCATCTTTCGAGGCACAAATCTGCCTGAGACCTTGCTCGAAATGACCGACCAGGAGTTTTGCCTGGGGCGTGCTGATGACATTTGAGTCGTAGCTCACTTCCATCCGTAGCTTACCGGAGTCCTGGAGTTGAAACATTAGCATTACTGCGTGGGGATTGAAGTGATCTAGGCTACTGTCATCCAGAGAATGTGCCATACTGACGAACGGTCCGCTTTCAAACCTCGGCGCCGGTGCTTGTCTGGCATTCTGGACGATCAAAAGGGCATTAAACTTTGCTCCAGCACCAGCGTCTTCACTGGAGGCCTGTATGTCAGCCATACTGGTCTGCTCGAATGGAATCATCTCAAGAGAATGCTGTTGCACTTCAGCCAATAGCTGATGGATGGGCATATTGAAATCCAGCTTCGTGCGCACCGGCATGGCGGCTATCAAAGGCGCAATCATGTCTTCGATGTTGTCGACAGGCGCTTGGCGGCCAGTGCTGAGAACTCCAAACACTACATCATTTGAGTCGGTATAGCGCGCAGAAAGTACTGCCCAAGCTGCACGAATGACGATGGCAGACGTGACGTCGAGTTGAGGCCATGATATGCCGGTCATATCATGGACGATCGTGCTGTTGGCCTGTGGTTGATACTGATCCCCAGGAAGGGCAGGATACGCTGTCGCTGAACACCCTGCAAAGTGCCGCCTCCAGAAATCCTTCGACCTCTCTTTGCTTACACCAGCAGTGTATTGCACGAAGTTCTGAAAGGGAGACCTTCGAATTCCCACCTCCACACCTTTGTAGGTGTTGCTGACGGCTCTGAGAAGCAGGGAGATAGACACCCCATCATAGATTGCGTGATGCTGTGTTAGTATGCAGAGTCGCTTTCCAGAATCATCAGCGCCTATTAGAGCAAGCCTTGTCAACGCTGTGCCAAGTCCCATGGGCTTTTTGGCCTCAGCCTTATGAAATGCTTCTATGCTCGCATATTCACTCCAGTCCAGTTCCGTATCAAGCTGTACCTGCACAAAGCCTTCCCCATCGACAGCTAGAACACGATTGCGGAGGACCGGAGCGTGAGTTCTAACCACGTCAACCCAGGCCTGTCGCAGACGGGCAAGGTCCACGTCTTGAGCAATTTCTATGGGTATTCGAGCGATGTAGTCTCCAGGCCTCATGGAGGTAACAGCGAGCAACCCAATCTGTAACGCTGTGCACGGGTAACAATCTTCGATGGTCTCCAAATCCACTCCACACTCTCGAGCGATCTGATGTCGAACATCATCGGCTTTTCCCGCATAGTTTAGAAGGGAGAAAGGTTTCACTGCTCGTTCGGCAGGTCTCCCGTCCAGTCTTGACATGGTTTTTGCCATATCTTCCAAAAGTGGATTGGCCAAGATGTCGGAGACTGCGAGTGAGACGCCTTGTCGGCGTGCCAGTGCCATAAGCTGCATTGCTGTAATTGAGTCGCCACTGACCCGGAAGAAGTTGCTATTACGTCCAATGATATCGCCGGAAATGTGAAGAGTCTGAGCCCACATTTGCTGAAGCTTACGCTCGTCATCCGTGGCTGGAGGTGTGATCAATGAACGAGGTGTTGGTAACGTCAGCTGTGCCACAGAAAGGCCTTTCCCAATCTCCCGTAGCTTAGCCCGATCGATTTTGCCCGAAGAATTCAACGGCATGTTTGACAAAGGCACGAAAGTGCCGGGCAACATGTGGCTGGGAAGCTGATCAGCCAATTCTTGGCCGAGCTCACCCAAATGGCCACACAAGTTCTTCCAAGCTGGTCCGTCAATCTGGAGGAAAAGCACAACAATCGGCCTCTCAGTAACGTCAGGAACGACAAGCTCAGCGGTCAGGAGGCAACACACATCTCTTGTTGCCAAGCACTTCAGCACCTGATGCTCAATCTCGCCAAGCTCGAGCCTTTTGCCATGGATTTTGACCTGAGAATCCTTTCTTCCGATGAAGAAGATGTTGCCGCTGGCGACATCATATTTGACCAGGTCTCCAGTTCGGTAGACGAGTCCATGTCTTCCAGAAGTGCTACTGCTTCCATCTGACAGCCATCTGGGGGAATCTACAAATGCTGCTCGTGTCGCTTCTTCGTTCCTGAGGTATCCTTGTCCTACCAGTGGCCCTTCGAGGACGAGTTCTCCAACGGTTCCAATTGGACTCAGCCAGTCGTGATTGGTTGGGTCGACAATCCAGGTGACCTGTGCTGCACCCTTTCCTATCGGGACCTTGTCGGGCACCGGATGCGGTACTTCCCAACTCGTGGCCCAAGCCGAGCATTCTGAAGGTCCATAGGCATACGTGACTTTGACTTGCGCAGCCCACGGAGCAAGCTCTTCCTTGCCCATCTTGTCTCCAACGATGATTGCATGTTTCAAGGTGGGTACCTTGGCAGGATCAAGCATTCTTGCCGTTGCGGGCGTGGTCAGCAAGTCGGACACCCGATACTGTCGAAGGCTTTCTTGTAACTGATCTCTTTTCTGCTTCTCGGAAGGAACACATAGCGTGCCTCCAGCGCATAGCGTATGGATGAGGACCCAATGATGGGCATCGAATGAGTACGAGGAGAAGTCAAAGACGCGCGATAGGTTGCTGATCCGATGACAGTCTTTCTGCTGGACGACCGCAGTGCTCATATTGCCGTGCGAAATCAGGCATCCTTTAGGTGTGCCAGTACTGCCTGAAGTGAAGATGACATAGAGAGTGTGCGCCTGTTTCACGAGCGGAAGATCACATGCTAGTGCATTCTCGTGATCCTGACTTGTGTTGGCGGCAATGACAAGCACATGTTTGCAGAGTCTTCTACAAAGATTAACGTTCTCGGCGGACGACAGAATCAAGTCAGCCTGCGCTTGTCGGACCATCTCTTTCAGGCGAGCTTCAGGTAAAGCAGGTTCGAGCAGGAGTGCAGCGCAGCCCGCTTTTATAGTCCCGAGGAAAGCAGCTGTGGTCCATACGGACTTTTCGAAACAAATTGGTACAATCCGATTGCCCACGATTCCAGTTCGGAGTATTGAATGCGCGGCAGAAGATGAAACATGGCTCAGTTGACGGTACGTGAGCTCGCCATCCCATGCAGAAACGGCGATACGGTCTGGCTGCTGTTGGGCAATGCTGTCGATCATCTGATGTACAAGCATCCCTTCCGACGGTTTGATCTCTTCGTTCCACTGCCAGATCTGATCCACCTCATGATCGGTGATCATTCTGATCTCCGACAATCTTGCTGTGGAATGGGCTCGACACAGTTCTTGGACAACTTGCGCGAAGTGGTCCGCAAAGCCTGAAATCGCCTTGTCATCAAGAATCGACGAATCAACACTGAATTGAACGTCAAGACCATCCTTCTGAAGTATGCATACGGCCATCAACGCATGGCTGTTGAATCTGCTGTAGGAGGTCAATTGCTGATGACCCGAGTCAAGAGCATCGAAGAGGCTGGTGTCGGACAAATCCATCGTCTGTGGAGGCTGGATGACGAGCATGGACTGAAATTTGCATGCCTCGCGAGCTTCCTCGCTACTGCTTGCTACACGTGGAATTCCACTCTGCTCGAAAGGTATCATCTCTATGGCTTGTGTTTGGACCTTGATCAGGAACTCGTCCACGGTCAGATCTGGATCCGCTCGTATCCTTACTGGCACAGCTGCAATCGTGGGTCCACAGATTCGGTCAACGTTGTCTATCGCTGCCTGTCGGCCAGAGACGATGGCTCCAAAGACCACGTCACGGCTTGCGTAGCGGCTACAAACTAGCGACCACGCCGAACGCACGATCGTGGAGGGCAAGATGCCGTCTGTGCGCCAGGAAATGTTGTCAATCGATTTTGCCAATAGTGTATCCGGTTGCGGTCGATAAGAAGGCGAAGGGAGACTTGGGAAGTGTTGAACTTCGAGACTTTCGAATTGAGACTTCCAAAATGCTTGCACTGAATCGGCGTTGCAAGTTGTAAAGTGATCTATAAAGTGTCGAAATGGCAGTACAGGCGTTGGCATGCGCAGGTGATAGTAAGCATTCAGCGTCTCACCAATCAGTACGTTTGTGATGCCGTCGTACACTGCATGATGTGTAGTCAGCAGGAAACGGTGCTTGCCTCCATCACCGACAATCCCATACATGGCGAGTTGCTGTCCGAGAGACATAGTCCTCTCCTTCAGCTCGGATTCAAATTCGGCCAGCGTGGTTGCGGTGGACCATGGCGCAGGCTTTCGCATGACAATCTGGGTCAAGCCTACTCCAGGTATGTCAATGATGCGAGTCCGGAGAATCGGCATTGTAAGAAGCACTTTCTCCCAGGCTGCACGGAAGCGATCGACGTCCACAGAGGCTGCTAACAGGAGATTATCATGACCCACGTAGTCTCCAGATCGACGCTCGGACAAAGCTATGAGACTCTCCTGCAAAGGTGTGAGAGGATACAAATCTTCAATATCCGTCTTCGAAACACCGCATATTGAGGACGCTTGTCCCAGCATTCGATCTAGGCCTGCATTTGGCGCAGAGACACCGTCGTTATGGTTACATGTGCTGGCCGTCAGAGCCGTGGCTGGGTCCTGTCGACCTGGCGGTATCTGGCTGTCGCTAGTGTGGTTATGGTTGGAAATGCGATCGAAGTGAATCTCGCTCTCATCGCTGGCGAGTCGAGGGCCTGGTCGCTGACTCCAGAAGCTATGTATATCTTCTAATCTCACCTCTGACGCAGATCCAGTGCTCATCGCACCAGAGCCGACAAGCTGTCTCAACACGAGCTCGAAATGCTGTACAAGAAGGCTTACCTGTGCAATGGTCAAGACGCTCTCGTCAAAACTCACAGCCACAGTGAGACCATTTCTGGCGAGCCAACACGAGATCATGAGGGCATGGGCGTTGAAGGGATCCGCGCCGATAGTATCCAATGTGGACCCAAATTTTCGGGCTTTGAAGACGGAATTGTCTGATTGCAAATTCTTGCCCTTGGGGACCGCGTGCACTACGAAAAGAGTCTGGAAGAGGTCGCCCTGGGTAGACTTTTCAGCTGCACGAGCAATGTTATGTACACCATAGTGCTGATGAGGCGACGCATCGAGATCTTGTTGCCTTAGCCGCGACTGAAAAGTGTTCACGTCCTCGTCCCAATTGACGCAAACAGGAAGTGGTATGGTGCATACCGTGGGTCCAGCACAGTGCTCGATCCCTGGTAGGTCTATCGATCTTCCGCTTAAGACAGTTCCAAAGATGACATTCTTGCTCATTGAGAAACGTGCGACCACCAGAGCCCAAGCAGATCGGAGAATAATGGTCGGAGTGTTTCCATCGTGATGCCACTTCAAGGTGATCTGTCGCTTGAGTTCACGTGTGGCTTGGGGGACATATGAGGCAGTCGGTAGTTGCGGGAATAATTGAAAATCCGCTTTGCCAAGCTCGCGTGTCCAAAATTCTTTAGTCCGGTCGACTGGCAATTGCGAAATGTGTTTGACAAAGGCCTGGAATGGGGTCGCAACTATGTCAGCACTAGAGAGATATCTAGTTTCCACTTCGCTCAGGAGCATGGACAGGAAGGTCCCGTCGTATATGCTGTGATGGATCGTGAGAACGAAAGACGTTTGAACCAGGGCGGCACGACAAAGTGCATCTCCAAGAAACATCGGCTCCTGCTCATCTTGCCGAATGTACTTTTCGATATCCTTTCCATGCCCAAGAGGAAGGTCTTTTGTGACAACTTGCACGAGATCGAATCCAGGTAGGTCAACGAATCGGGTCCTGAGCGTTGATAAATGAGCTACTGTCGCGAGCCAAGCTTGCTCTAGTCGTGAAGGATCAATACCTAGCTGGAGATCCAGCACACTCCGCGAAACATAATGGCCAGGGTTCCGAGCAGTCAGTGCAAGTAGGCCTTGCTGCAAAGGCGTGCACGGATACATGTCGACTACATTCACGGCCGGGATATTGCAAAGCCGAGCCGCAGCTGAAATGGCTTCTTCCACGCTGACTCCCGAATTCAGGAGCGAGAATGGTCGGATCGGCTCTGCACTATCGTTGACGCCGGCGGTCACCGTTGAAGCCATATCGACCAGGAAAGGACATCGGAAAACGGACGCTGTGTTGATGTGCAGACCCTGCCCACGAGCCAGTGAAACTAAACGCATAGCAGCAATAGAATCGCCTCCCAGGCGAAAGAAGTGACTGTCGCGGCTAATCTGCTCCGAGGTGATGCCAAGGACAGTCGCCCAGAGGTTTCGTAGGGCCTCTTCGTTCTGTGTGAAAGTTTGCCCGTTTGTCTCATGAGACTGTCCAAGTGCCACGAGTCCAGTGCGCGAAAGGTGGCCACCGAAGCGGCGGAGGGCTCGTCTGTCAATCTTGCCAGTCTTTCCTATCGGTAGCTTGTTCACTGGTATCAAGTATGTTGGAATCATATATGCTGGTAATTGTTGCGCCAGATGACGTCTCAGTTGGGATAGCTGCTCGTGCTCGTAGTCATGGTCAAGAGCCAAGGCGTACTTGCTTGACGTATCAGCAGAGCGGCAGAGGAAGATGACCAAGCACTCTATCTCTACATCTGCCAGCTTTATCACGTCTGAAACGCTTGTGACGGACCGCCTCTCGAAGAAGGACTGCGCGGCTTCGTCGATCTCGTGAAGCTGGACTCGTCTACCATGGACTTTAGTCCAGCTATCCTCGCCTCGCCCCATGAATATAAGGTTGCCTGTCGCATCATATTTGACGTGATCGCCAGTCCGAAAGGTCGTGCGGCGCCGTGTTGTAATGGACGTGGCAACACCTTCGACTGCTGGCGGTAGGGCGAAAGCGATCCGCGGAGTCGCTGCATGCCCGCTGTCGATGTATCCGTCTGCTACTATGTCGCCTTCAATGCAAAGCTCGCCAACAGTGCCGATGGGAGCAAGCTTTGTGGGATCATGAATGTCAAGAACCCAGGTTCTTGCATACTTGCTCCTGCCGATGAGTCCTGCCGGCCACTCTGTATCTATGAGAGTGCAGGAGGTCGCGACTGAAGCTTCAGCAGGACCGTACCAGTTCAGCACAGAGATGCCCATTTCGATCCATGGTTGAGCGACGACATGGTTCAACTTCTCCCCTGCGAATACGATGGTGTCTAGACGAGAAATTTGCTTCGGGTGGAGCGTATCTGCTACAGAGGGAGTAAGACAGATCCAGTTTGCTTTCGATTCAGCTATCGCATCAGAGAGTCGATTCCAGATATCCTGTTGCTCGGGTATGAAAAGGCCACCTCCGGCAGACAATACTGCCAGACTCTCGACCATACTCACGTCGAAATCGTACGAAGAACATTGAAATACTCGACTATTTCTGCAGAGTCCAAAAGAGTCCATGGCTGCACAGATATTGTTGCCTAGCGTGCGATGGCTCCACAGTACTCCCTTTGAGGTGTTGGTTGTACCCGAGGTGAAAATGATGACAGCTTCATTGTCAAGCGACGGGGTATCGTTCAGTAGGATATCATCAGGATTATCGTCTGATACCAGGAGATCCTCAAGAACCAACAATGTGCACACATCCGAGAAAGGACAACGGTCAACAAGGTGACGTGATGTGATCGCGAACGCTGACTCGCACGTCTTTGCAACGTGAACGGCCTGCTCTTCCGAAGCTGGAGATGACAGTGGTACTGCAACGCCACCAGTACGTAGAATGGCAAGCATGGCGATGACCATCCAAGGCGACTTCTCGAAGCTTAAAGGTATTCTATGGCCTTGGACACTATATCGTTGCAGTGACTTTGCAACCTTCGAGGACAATCGCCAGAGGTCTTCATAGGTAAGCCTCAAGTGGGCAGATTCTATCGCCACGGCATCCGGATTCGATGAAACATGAGCTTGAATGATTTCAATCACAGACGTATGCATAAGGGGCAAGGCCGTCCCGTTCCATCGGAGAATTTGCTCTAGATCGTTTGGGCTTGCCAAGACCAAGTCCTTGAGTTTCAATTCCTGCTGCGCGGGAGAGCAGACGAGGCTGAGCACATGTTCGAGCTGCTTTGCGAATCTTTCGCATTCTGCAAAGCTGATTGACCCAGTGTCAAAGCTGATGTCTAGAGCAACGCCAGATTTTGAAGGAGTGCAGACTAGCATAATGCCGTGAGAGTTGAAGGGACTGAGATGGCCGGCCGATCGAGTTGTAGAAGGATCGACTTTACGGGAAAAAAGGCCTAGATTACCACCTTCGAAAGGAGCTTCAGCTTCGTGCTGAACCACTAGTAGCAGCTGGAAAAGACCCGAGTCACCCAAATCTGAAAGATCAGCTGCCTGGTAGATGTTGTGTAGCCCAAATTGTTCGTAACTGTGCATCGCCAGCATCTGATCCTGAATTTGTTGCTGGAGTTTTTGCAAAGTCTCCTCCCAGCTGATAGTGACTCTCACTGGAACTGTTGCGATAGTTGGGCCGGCAATGCAGTCAATATCTGGGATCGCTGCTTGCCGGCCACTTACGGTAGCTCCGAAGACAACGTCATCAGAGTTGGTATACTTCGACAACAGGAGACCCAGGGCAGTCCGCAGCACAGTAGACACTGTGATCCCTGCTCGAGGCCAGGCTATGCCGTTGATGTCAAGATGTAGCTCTTCTTTGTGACCTCCAGTCTTGGACAAGGGCGGGAACGGCGCGACCTCGAGAGTCTTCAGCTGCTCTGCCCAGAAAGTGGCTGTCTCCGGCCGCTCAATCTGTCTAAGCACATAATCCACAAAAGGCGCAAAAGGTGCAAATCGTAACGTTTCTTGGGAACGATTGTATGATTTCTCCACGGCCTTGAATATTATAGAACGGCTCCACCCATCGAATATGGCGTGATGCATTTGGATATCGAGATTGTGATGACCTTCATGACCATGCGATATTGCAATGCGGAAAAGAGGCGTGCCAGGAAACCTCGATGATATCAGCTGGTCCTGCGGCTGTATTCTCAAAGAAGATTCGAAGCACTTCTTGGTGCAAAGCACGATCTGCATGAGTTCTCCTCCGCCTTGGAGCGCCATGAGGCGTGTACGCAGCAATGGTGTTGACTCAATTACATCGAACCAGGCATCTTCAAGAGCATTCAGATCCGTGTTCGGCGGCAGGCGATATGACTCTGTCAGGACATAATCGCCGGCGTGAATGGATGTCATCGCCATCATTTGAGCTTGCGTAGGGGTACATGGAAGGATATCCTCGACATGCTCTGCGTCAATACAAAGCAACTGCGCCACAGATTGACGAACACTGGCCTGGTCGATCTGCGGACCTAGCAAGGAAAACGGCTGATACAGTGAGGAGACCACGGTAGTCGTCGTCGGCTGCGCCGTTCTCGCAAGATCTCGCAAAGTCGCCGCGCCAAAGATGTCGGAAACAGAAATGGACAGGTGCTGTCTCCGGGCTAGAGCTATCATACGGATGGCTTTGATAGAGTCCCCTCCTAAGCGCAGGAAGTTGTCGCTTGTACTAATAGAAGGTGACGGAAGTGCGAGTAAGCTTGCCCAAATTTCGCGCAATTCGCTTTCGATGTCACTCTCCGGTTCAGTATGAACGGCGCGTGTCAAGATCCTTGCTTGGGCTTCTAGCAGTTGAGAAAGCGTCAAGGAGGAGGCCAGCTCACGGAGCGCACGTCGATCTGCTTTTCCAGTCGGACCCAGCGGGATTTGATGGACTGGGTAGTAGATCGTCGGAAGCATGAAACCAGGAAGTACATCGATCAGTTTGCGACCGAGGTCGACGAGCTTGGTCTCAAGGGCACTGTCTTCGTGGCCGATCGTCTCAACGAAGACGGTCAGAGAAGGAGTGTCAACGTCCCTTGGGTAGACGGCTTCAACAAGACTCGCAATATCAGGAGGGAGAAGCTTCCGCACGTTGTGCTCGACATCTGCAACTTCCACTCGCTGGCCTCTGATCTTGACTTGAGCTGTGTCTTTCCGGCCGACAAAGACCAACTGACCATCCGAACGGTACTTGAAAAGATCACCAGTCTTGTAGACTTTGCCTGTTCTTCCTCCGTGAGCTCCATGTCCTTTCAGTAGCCAAGATGGATTCTCAATGAAGGCAGCGGCGGTGGCTTCTGAGTTCGCGATGTAACCCTGGCCCACAAGCGGGCCTTCAATCATCAACTCACCGGTGACGTTTAGAGACACGAGCCGAGAGTGATCTCCAGGGTCCACAAGCCAGGTACATGTCCCGATGCCTGTACCGATGGTTGGGCGTTCGACGTTCGGCTGCAGTACAGAGAACGCAGTCTTGAACGTACATTCTGTTGGCCCGTATGTGTTCAGAAGTCTTACGCGACTTGCCCATTGCAGAATGTTCTCCTGGTAAGGCGGCTCACCACTGAGTAGGATGGTCTGCAGAGTCGAGGGACCAGGATCGAGGGTGCGCAGTACAGTTGGCGTGATATTGATCAATGTGCAGCGGTAGGATGCAATGACGGAGGTCAGATCCTGAAGCATATCCTCTTCTGTTGCTACGCAGAGGCACCCTCCTGAGCATATTGTGTGCAGAAAGTTGCTCCAAGCCACGTCAAACGAGTATGGCACAAAGTCTAGCACGCGCGAGTCATTGTTGAAGCCAAGGCTTGAGCCTTGGTAAAGGACTGCACTTCTGACATTGGCATGGCTCATGCAGGCTCCTTTCGGCGACCCTGTTGTTCCAGACGTAAAGCTGATGTATACTATTTGTGAGGAAGGTACTGCTCGGTGAAGTTGTTCAAAACTTGTAGAGCTAAGAAGAGCGTCACCAAGCTCTATGCTTTGGTAACGGCCAGATCCTGGTAGGTCATGTTTCAGAGCCGGCAACGTCAGAATGAGTGATGGGCAGGTCTGTTCAAGGATGCTGTCGAGCCGCGCCAGGGGTTGATTTGTGTCTAGTACGACAGCTGCGGCTCCAGCTTTAATGATACTAAGCATGGCAATAGGCATCCAACGACTCTTGTTAAGGTAGATGGCTACCATAGAGCCTTCCGCTACGTCGTGCAAGGATAGGACGTGCGCCAGTCTGCCAGTAATCGCATCAAGCTGCGAATAGGTCAATCGGCCGTCCCAGGCGTCTATCGCTAGAGCATCGGGACGCTCCTGTGCTAATGCCGCAACTAGATCGTGGACACAGCCGTTGACTGCCCTTGGGCTAGAAGCATTCCATGTCCAGATTTTAACGAGGTCGTCATTGGTGGCGAGCATTGAGTGAGGCTGGCTCATTGCCACGCTTTCGTTGGCAGCTTCATGCACAGCCGAACTGTCTTGACTCTCCATTTGTCGCATCTTGTTGGAGGAGAGGGACCTCTTTGTTGCGGATAGATTGTGGGTTTACGAACCAATGGATAAGGTGCGACAAAGTCGGCATACACTCCACTAGATGTTAGCGAGAGCTTCCCCTGCAGGGTCGCAGATAGAACTTACGGTGGCACGATCTTGTGCAGGCTGCAGCCATGAGCCCGGCTGGTGGTCTGCACCGCAGACCAGGGACGCTCTTAGCGTGAAGGCGATCACGTCTTATTAGTGAGTTGCCTCTTCCGTGTTAGCTCTCGTGGGCATCCTTTGCATTAGTACTCCTTGGCTGGTGACACTGCTGAGTGCGTTAGCGAGCCGGGATGTAGCATGGGCTCCATTGCAGCACAGAGGCATGCGATCCATTCGATCCTGGCCGGGAGCGACAGGCTGGGAAAGGGAAGGTACTCGCTGGCTCTGCTAAGCACTTCACCTGGACGTCTTCAGATGTCTAATCCAAAATTGTTCTGCACCTTTGCTGCTTAGCAGAGCCTACTATAGTCTCGAGATGGCGATAATGGAGCCCACAGTGCCGCCACAACTCGATTTCTCGAAATATACTTCTGGTAACACCAATGAACGAGAGCTCTTTTGCAGAAAGCTCCGAGTTGCACTACAGCGATGGGGCTTCTTCAGCCTGATCAACTACGGAATTCCGCAGGCAGATATCGAGAAGCTCTTTGAGTACAGTCGTCGCTTTTTCGGCTTGACAGACGCGCAGAAAATGTCTGTACCGCACCCGCCTGTCCCAAATCCACATCGAGGGTACAGCTTCGTTGGCCAGGAATTCACTTCGAGCCTCAGTCGGCCACGAGAAATAGAAGCACGCAACGGCCGACGACTCCGGGACCTGAAGGAGACGTTTGACTGGGGCGCGGTTGACGATCAGCTGTATCCGAATGTTTGGCCGGAAGACGCCATATTGCCTGGACTCCGGAAGGTGCTGGAGTTGCATTTTGCGAGAGCACACAAGCTTCACCTGAGCATTCTGCGAGCTCTGGCGGAATGCACGGGTGCCCACCCGGACACATTCCTGCAAGCGCACACACGCAACGACAGCGAAGCACGTTTGGCGCACTATCCCTCAGTGCAAAGCGGTGGTCTTGGTGATGAACAAGGCACTTCACGGATATGTGAGCACACCGATTCGGGATCTGTGACACTGCTGTGGCAAGACGCGGTGGGTGGGCTCGAAATCGAAGATCCGCTGTCCCGACAGTTCATCGAAGTGCGCACCCCAGCGCCAGCCGTTCTGGTCAACCTTGGAGACGCGATGGAGCGCTGGAGCAATGGCGTCCTTTCGGCGGCCTATCACCGGGTGGGAAAGCCAGGCGGACATGATGCTCCGAGCGATATTTCGGAGCGATACTCGATCATGTACTTTGGTAAGCCGGATCGAGAAGCCAGCCTGGGCCCGCTGGCACAATACGTGACCGCCAGTAGGCCCGCCAGATACCCCGAGGTTACGGGCGCTGCGTTGAACCAAGGGACGCTGCAGCGCACCTACGAGCCAGACCAGGCTGAGCCGATGCGGGATCCGGATTCGTCATGCGGACGGCCAGTAGTGTATTTCAGCGGCGCAGAAGGATTGCAAAGCTGAAGATAGCAAGGCGGGCCGGCCTCTTCGGTGATGGTGTGGTCACCACTGGTGATCACTGTGGTGGTATATTCACGTGATTGTACGGGAGCCGCCGCTGACAGTGTCGGAGGTTCGTATAAGCTTTCTGCTAGAGCTAGGTCTAGTACATTTTCGCTCTAGCGTGCCTGTTCAGCCGCTTGGCGCCTGGTGCTTGGCGCTTGCCCTGGCCTCCTCCTCTACCACCTCGTACACACCCGGTGCATCTGCTATGGAACAGTCCCATGTAACATTACGCGTAGGCCACCAGCGTGATCAATGGTGCCAGACAAGGCAGGCCCTCCGTCAGCATATTGACGCTAAAGAGATAAAGAGATGGACTGCATCACTCGCCGGCCTTGCTGCCCCTGTATGCCTCAACCTTCAGACCCTACTCGGCAAATGCTCACCAGACATTGCACCCCTGCACAAACAGGATCAAGTACAATGATGGACTTGCTGATAGCGAAGGATGCCGAGGGCGAGACGACCGAGGACCGCTTCTCCCATCCTTGCCTTCTTCAAGTATCGTGAGCATGGCACATGACACAGCTGCTGCCCAAGCACCGACACATCTCAAGCCAGGCGATGCATCGATCACGGCGAGTGCCGTCTGCGAAGAGAGCCTCGACAACCAACTAGAGAAGCAGAAAGAGAACGCTGAGCTGAACGGTTCAGTTGATGCTGATTCCGAGGACCTTCCACGAAAAGCGGACAACTTGACGATACCAATACTGATTGTTCTGGTCGTTGGCGGGCTTGAGCGAGCTGCTTTCTACGCTGTCACAGCACCATGGCGTATCGTCTGGGAGATTTCATGCACTCTCGACTCATGGCTAACCAGCGGCAGAGAACTACATGCAGAATGACCGAGACGCAAACCATGTGCCCGGCGCGCTTGGCCTTGGACAGTCGAGGGCCACAGCCATCAGCAATACCTACATGATCTTCTCTTCTTTGACTCCCATACCTCTTGCTATCGTAGCTGATCTGTGGCTCGGGAGGTATAAGACCTTGGTGATCAGTCTTGGGTATGTCAAAAGCACAAAATTCGGAAGATGGCAGTGTTGCTCATAGATTTTGGTTTCTCAGCCTCGGCGCACTAGGATGTATCGTACAACTGATCACGTCCATTCCTGCTTTGCTGCGATCAGGTGCAGGTCCTGCAGGACTTGGGATAGCGATGGTACTCATTGCAATTGGGACGGGCGGCATCAAGTCGGTATTTTCTCCCTTCCTCGGCGATCAATGTCCACATCACGAATCTCGAGTGGTGGAAAGGCCAGACGGGACGCGAGAGGTCGTTGACTATCGCTTGACGCTCCAATTCATGTACAATATCTTCTATGGGTATGCCCTGAAAAAGCCTCACGTTCTATGGAGCACTGATGACCAGCAGGATTACCAACTTCGCATGCCTTTCCATTGTCCCAAGCACGTTCCTTGAACGAGCCACAGGCTTTTGGGCAGCTTACTTGCTTGCGACTGCGTGTACCTGTACGGGTCTTGTTCTTCTACTTGCTACTTCACATCGGCTTGGCCAGTCTCACTTTACTTTGGTACTTCCTTCAGGTTACTGACTTTCGGCAGTCCACATCTTGCCTGGCGACAACATACTGGTGCCCATGTCAAAAGTCCTCTCGTGTGCTATTAGAAATGGCTTCGACTTGAGCCGAGCCAAAAGCCGGTACCAATCAGACCAACTTGGTCACGTTCCGTCGTACTCTGATGCATTTGTTGATGAAGTTGGGCAGACATTGCACACCTGCCGGGTGTTGTAAGTCAAATTACTTTTGGCAAATTTGGAATGCACATCTGTCACTACTGACTCAATGTAGATTGTCATTCGCCATTTTCTACCTCTGCGCGAATCAGATGAACAACAACTTGGTATCGCAAGCTGGACAAATGCAACTCTCTGGCGTACCGAACGACATGATCCCAAGCTTCGCTTCAATCGCCTGCATACTATTCGCTCCACTTCTGCAAGCAATCTGGAGCTTCCTCGCACGTCGGAAGATAACGCTCAGCGCGCTCTTCCAGATCGAGCTATCCTTTGTGCTCTGCGCAATCGCTATTGGCTTTGCATCCTTGACTCAACACCTGATATACGACTCGCCGCCATGCTATGATCAACCAACGAAATGCGGCATCACAACAGGTCCAAACAAAATCAGTGTCTGGGTTCAACTGCCGACCTATATAGTTGCAGCTCTAGCTGAAACTATCGGCTTCGTCATCGCAAGCGAATATGCGTACTCGCATTCTCCGCAGAATGCGAAGAGCATGATACAGGCCTTCTCACAAGTTGCCGCAGCATTGGGAAGCATCCTTGGCCTTGCTACCAGCCCAGCTGCACGAGATCCTTGGCTGGTCGTATATTACGCTGCATTGGCTGGTGGAATGCTGGTCGCTGCAATCGGATTCTGGTGGTTGTTTGGCAAAGGCTGGCGGTCTCGATGAGGCTGAATAAATCTGCTGCGGCTGACATGGTCCCGACCCGCTTGCAAGCGTAGGCGAATTCTTGGTAAGTTGAACAGCAGACGGCTGATGTCGGTTTAATATACGAGCGCTAACCAGAGATAACGGATAGGCAGCATCAACCTTCCAACCTTGGGGCATGGTGGTCAACACGAGATCCTACAGGGGTGGCAGCTCTTTGCCCGTTTAGCGCTACAGGCTGCTGACAGGCCTTCCTTGAGCCTGGAATGGCCCGAAGTCCATCCGCTACAGCTTAAACACTGAAGACTGCCGACATCCAATCAATTCGGACTGGCACCATGCAGGCCCAGCTACATCAGAGAAAACGGCTGCGACTATTTTGTACGATCACACTGTCTCGTAGTGGTTGGCTCGCATCGATTGTCGGCACATTCAATTCTTCGCCAGGACAAGATGCACGCTTCTCTAGGGAACGATAGTGGAATCGAGCGGCATCGGCAAATGCTCAACACAGATGTCTTAGTCATATTAGGCTGCGGTATGGGGAGTGATCAGGCTCGGTATCACACTCGTTGATCTTGATCAGGCGCTCTCGGGACTGCGATCCTTCTAGGCCTTCTCTCAGGCGCACCGACTTCATGTGCACCACACGGGCTCGACGCGAACGACGCCAAGGTCAATACTCCATCGCGATTCATAGCTTGTGTTCGGTAAGCAGGTGAATGTGTGAGACTTGCACACGATGCTGACCAGTCAGGCGAAACGAATCTGCCGACGCAGTGAAGCGTGCGCTCAAGAATTCAGGATCTGATCCATCAAACGCCGTGGACATCAGGGTCTGCGACAACGTCAACGCTGTCCAACAAGCCGACATTATTCTCCTTGCGATACAGCCCCATCTGCTTCATAATCTACTTAGTGAGCCTGGCATGCGGAAAGCCCTCGATGGAAGGCTCGTCATTAGTGTCCTAGCTGGGTCCACTGTGCACGACATCAGAGCGGCACTCGAGCACAGTGGCACAACTCAACATCAGATTGTGCGAGCCATGCCAAATATCAATTGCTTTGCTAAGCAATCAACCACAGTAATCGAGCGGGGTTCAGCATCGCAGCATAGTATGAAGCTCGTCAGCTCACTCTTCCAGTGCGTCGGTGAAGTCTTCTTCACGGATCCTTCAACTATGGACGCATGCACGGCTTTATGTGGCTCAACCCCAGCTTTCTTCACGATTGTACTGGAAGGTCTTGTTGAGGGTGCCATTGCGACTGGAATCAAGTCAGATGATGCGTTGAAAATGGCAGCTCATGCTATGATGGGTACTGCATCGCTTATCTTGCAGGATCGCCAACCAGCAGCGGTGCGGCACGACGTGACGTCTCCGGGCGGCTCGACTATACAAGGTGTCTTGGCGCTGGAGGAAAATCGCGTTCGTTGGGCTATCACAAGGGCGTTGCAAGTGGCGACTACGGCTGCTTCCAAGCTCGGCTCGAAATGAGGCGGCAGCGTAACGAGCGGACGATGTAATCGAATTGTAGCTCTTGCTCAGCGGGATGCAATACCATACAGATCCCGATACGTCCTCATGAGAGTGTAAGTGACTGCGCTGCACAGCAAACAAATGTCTATATCTCCTGCGATCAATGACAAATGGCGAGAAAGACACAAGGAGAGGTGGTAGGTAAGCAGACTCAGGAGGTGGAATAATTGCACCATGTTGGTCTTTGTCCATAACCTAGACGCCCTGTGCGTTCTTGATGGTAACCTGCCTCTCCCCAATCCAACCAGGAAAATCTTACACTCTAAGCTGCAATCATACATGGTTTCAAACCTGTGTTCGCCTATGATTTCGTTCTTCAGTCAACGACTTATCCCTCGGGCCACCAACCTGCTGTCCCGGTACCAAATTCTCAATGCACGTAGCCCGCCGCATCCTCGGAACCAACCTCGTAAACGAACTGAATGAGCGAAGCGAAGAGCTGAGAGACAACAAGAGGGATCATTGTTTTATACCGGATTGTGCGGCTTATACTAAGGAGAGAGGGGGATTTGGAGAGGAGGACATGGAATCAGTCCCGAGTGCCGAGTCAGTGCTTGCACCTTCATCTTGGAGTGGACATTACGTCCATGCTCTCAAGGTTCAATTGATATATACAGTGCTTGTCTCGTGGCATATTCGCACGCCGTTGTTGCTTGTACATCCCAATCTCCTTCATATTCACACTGTTTCCCCATCTCTTGTCCACTTTCTCGAGGTGCCTGTCTATTAATGTCGGGTCGGCGTATCGTAATATCGATACAGCCACTTCTCGGATTCTACATGCATTTTTCGCACATCAATTTCCTGTGGACATGAATTGGCGTTGTCGTTGTACAGGCAAGGGTGTAGACTGAAGTCCCAGACTCCCCACCAACCCAAAGCTTGACATCACTTCACCTCACCTCACTTTCGTTCTCAAGTCCACCGGCAAGGCTAGTACTTATTAACGAAGGCAGTGGCTACATCAACATCAATCTTTACAGCAACTCCAATCTCAAATTATTGACCTTTTGCCAAAATGCCAATAATCCACATGGTCCTCTTCGAATTCTCACCTACAACGACACATGCACAAGTTAAAGATGTAAGTCGCCCCGTCAATCCCCATTCTCCCCCTCTTTACCTTCCCTTTATCTTCGCTTGCTTATGCTCGCTCGTCTAGGTCTGCACTCGCATGCTCTCTCTCTCAACAGAATGCCTGCACCCAACTTCCAACAAAGCATACGTGAAGTCCTACGGTGGTGGAAGGGATACTAGCCCGGAAGGATTACAAGTGGTGCTCACCTTCTGATTGCGAAGCGGTCGTAGTTTCTCTGAGGATACCTCGCTGATGCTCGATGTAGGGAGGCTTCTCACATGGCTTTGTGAGTGAGTTTCAATCCGAGGAGGATAGGGAGTATTATTTGAAGAAGGATCCGGCGCATCTGGAATTCGTGAGTGCAAGTACCAAGAATGGGGACAGGGAGCTGGTGCTGATTTGTTTGATGCAGGTCAAGAGTTTAGAGGGAATCGTTGTGAATGTTAGAGTTGTGGATTTCGAGCCTGGAAAGTTTTGATTCTCGTTGGAAGCATGGGATAGATTGCGAGCCTGAGACGGTGTGATGGTGATGATGATAATGAGTCGGGGCAGAGCAAGAACAGCAACGCCGAAAGGATTGGCATGGAGATGAGAGGTCAGTGGTGAGACAGTTGCCGTAACACAGAATGGCGGACATGATAATATTGTTGCCGTGTAGATTTATTAGGCTGCTTTGCGCTTGAACGCCTGCGATATGTAACGCTATGAACGCTATGCCGCTGTACAAGGTCGTTTCGATGTCGCTTGAAGCCTTTCATGAGATGCTAAATGATTCGCCACAACCACATTGTTCAGCTGTGACTTATGTCAGCACGTATTCCTGCAATGTTATTTCCCGGTAGTACTCACTGATATTCGGATTCTTGAAGATAAATCTTGCGCTCAACTTATCCTCCAACCAGTCCATCTCGCTTCCGATTATGCTGAACAACGCCTTGCTATCAATCAAAACCTTGACTCCGTCTTGCTCCACCGTCTCATCAAATGCTCCAGGTTTGTCCACATACTCCAGATGATATGCTAATCCACTGCAGCCTCGGTTTTTAACGCCTATCCTGATGAGCTTACTCTCGGGCTGTTCAAAGAGTTCCTTGAGCTGTTCCACGGCTTTCGGACTCAATGTGATGGGCGCTTTTCTCGGCCTCAGCTTGCTCTTCCTCGGCTTGGCAGCGACTTCCGGAGTCGTTGATTTCTTTGCAGTCGAAGCTTGTGATGTCGATGCCGCCGCAGCTTTGCTCTTCTGTGCCTCTGCCTCCCCTAATGCTGCATCGGGCTTTGCATCCTTCCTTTGCCAAGGAGATGCAGGTGGCCAAGTCTGAGATTGGCTTTTGTTTATGCTCGTTTCTGGTGTGCCACTGTTCCTGGGTGGCGGCATTTCAGCTTCTAGTGTTTGTGGCCGATGTGCTGATTCAGTCATCAGCGGTCTCTTAGATGATGCTGCTCTGGGTTGGAAGGAAGAGAATGGACATCTTTGTGCTTTTAGGCAGTGCGCGCATCGTCGTGTTGCTGCGGGCTGGGCGGAGAAGCGGAAGATGGTCGATATTGATGGAGTGGCAGTCCGTAGTGTGGCCATGGTGGGAGGTGTGATGCTAGAGGGTGTCTAGCAGGTGTCCAAGAGAGGGGGGGGTGGTGGTAGTGGTAAATGGCGGATTAGCAATTGAAGGTGATTTGGACTGAGAATGGATCCGCCTCGGTGCACGATGACGGAAGCTAAGGCTCAAACATCGCAGACCCTGACTTGCTGACCATATTGCATGTGATTGGTGCAAGCACACGGCCAGTCCCGTCGGACACGGCCACTCCCGCTGGCTGACTGGCGCGTTTCTTCGAGCTGCAGCAACGCGACAGAAGCCAGAAAACCATCCAGCAACCCATCGTACTCTCACCTCGCCTACCAGCTGTCATTCACTTGCGCGGGTCTCTCAAAGACCTCTCAGCCAGAAATAGATAATATACCACAAGCCTTCACCAATGGCTGCCAACGGTGCGGCCGCCGCGACTGCTCCAGCACCATCAACACCAGCACAATCAGGAAACAAGCCCGTGCAGATCAGCGAAGTACGGCAAAGCAACTCGCGCGAGAACAGAACAGCAGCACACTCTCACATCAAAGGTCTTGGCTTGAGATCAGATGGAACCGCAGACACAAATGGCCAGGGATTTGTGGGCCAAGCAGCGGCGCGAGAAGCATGCGGTGTTGTGGTAGATCTCATCCGCGCAAAGAAGATGGCAGGAAAGGCAGTGCTGTTGGCTGGAGGTCCAGGTACGGGAAAGACTGCATTAGCACTTGCGGTCAGCCATGAATTGGGAACAAAAGTGCCTTTCTGCCCAATGACAGGAAGCGAGGTGTATAGCGCTGAGGTGAAGAAGACGGAGGCTCTGATGGAGAACTTTCGTCGAGCGATTGGCCTCAGAGTGCAGGAGCGGAAGGAGGTGTATGAAGGTGAGGTTGCTGAGCTTACGCCAGAAGAGACCGAGAACCCACTTGGCGCATACGGTCGCACAATCTCACATCTCCTCATCACCTTGCGAAGCTCGAAAGGAACGAAGAAACTGCGCCTAGATCCTAGCATCTACGAAGCGATACAGAAGGAGCGCGTGCGACTAGGCGATGTCATCTACATTGAAGCCAACACCGGCGCGGTCAAGAGAGTGGGCAGATCAGATGCATTCTCTACGGAGTTCGATTTGGAGGCCGAGGAGTATGTGCCCGTACCGAAAGGAGACGTGCACAAGAAGAAGGACATTGTGCAGGATGTCACACTCCACGACCTGGATGTCGCAAATGCACAACCACAGGGCGGTCAAGACGTCATGAGCATGATGGGTCAGCTTATGAAACCGCGAAAGACAGAAATCACCGAGAAGCTGCGAGGGGAGATCAACAAGGTCGTCAACAAATACATCGACCAGGGTATTGCGGAGCTGGTTCCTGGCGTGCTTTTCATCGACGAAGTGCACATGCTGGACATCGAATGCTTCACATACCTGAATCGCGCTCTGGAATCGACCATTTCGCCCATCGTTATTCTTGCATCGAACCGAGGACAGACTACGGTTCGCGGCACTGCGTCTGCTGTTGCTGGAGATCCAGGTCTGATTTCAGCCCACGGCATCCCATCAGATCTCTTGGCTCGACTCCTCATTGTGCCAACTCAGCCATACACGGGACAGGAGATCCGCACAATCATTCAGACTCGCGCGAAGCTTGAATTCGCATCACCAACCGCACCTCAGCTGGCGGACAACCCACAAGCACTCAAAGTGTCTGCCTCGCTCTCACCGGAGGCACTGGACGAGCTCACCAGACGGGGCGAGACGATCTCACTGCGATATGCCTTGCAGTTACTAGCTCCGGCAAGCATTCTCGCTCGCGCTCGCGGCAGCTCCGGCAACGTCATCAGCGCTGCCGATGTGCAGGAAGCGACCTCGCTATTCTGGGACGCAAGCAGAAGTGCAGGCCAGTTGAAGGAAAGAGCAAGCGAGTTCATCTCATGAGCGCGATGTGTTGAACAGAAGGAGAAGAGATAAACATTCAGTAGTCCCCGGGCTATGTGGCTGGCCGCCTGTCCAAAAGATCTGGAAGAAGGATATTGGTCGACTGAGGCGGGATTGTTCTTACCGTGACTTGCGCAGATCACAAGGGTGACACATGAGCTGCGGTGATTGCCACGGCATTCGTACGCTTGACTCCAGGCACCGCGCGACCAGGACTTTGCCGGCATCAAAGCGTGAAACCAATCACTTCATGACAACTAGCCATGGCCGCAACGATTTCAGCCCATTCGAACCCCGACAGTTGCGAAATGAGCGAAGAAGTGTATTTTATACTGTCGCCCGGCTGGGTTGTCGAGCCGACTCTGCCTTGAGAGATGTATACTAGTGAAATGCGCGAGCTGTGCCACTTCAAAAAGAACTGCTGATTTCCCCGTTTAGTTTCCTCTCCTGCGTCTTCGTCACTCCGCGTGCTGCTTCAAGAACTCCAGAGCTTTCTTCACCTTTTCGAACTCCGGGTCTCCCGGCTTCGCATGCTCATCAAAGCCATGAGCCACGCCTTCCACCAAAAGATCAGTCTAGCTTCGTGACTAGCACGGATCATCTCCTGGTATGCTCTCTTGGAAAAATCCAACGTTCACAAGTGTGTCTTTGGTGCCATGCAAGAAACAAGTCTGAGGATACAAAGTCATTCCGGAGAACAGCTTTGCAGGATCGATGAGCGAAGTGTCTCCTTTCGGCACGATTGAGCATCCTTGCAGTTCTCGGCTTACTGAAATCAATGACATCGGCATGGTAAGGTGCTGGTACAGCTATTGGGGGAGGAATCTCTGCCCGGACCTCGTTCAATAGGCTCTGCTCGCAGGCGAGCCGGCTTGAGAGGGATGGTGTGAGGAGTCCTGAAGCCCAGACAGGATCATGGAGATACTTCATGCCAGCGATTTCTAGTTTCGGAGGGTGGATGAGATTGCTTTTCCTGGAGTAGCGTCAGCATGTCTACGTTCACAAGCACCAACGCCATCTCAGCTTGCCATTAAATGCGCCATTGTCCCGCCGCAAGAACTACCCATCGTCACAATCTTCGAAGTATCGACTTCAACTCCCACGGAGCTTAGCAGCAGCGCATGCAAATCCGTTCGACCCCATCCGTGACAGTCCAGACAACCCTGCAGAGCCCCATCCACAGCTGAGATGGTAGGGCAGAGATGATGACTCGGGACCACTACCACGAAGGCAAAGTCCGACAGTGTCTTCACTTGCTCTATGTCAATCTCCTGTTTGGGCCCAAAAACGAAGCCGTCGCTGTGCAGCACTATCGCTGGGCCGGAAGTTAGATCTTCTGCGCACCAGGCCACGAATACAAGGCGCCGAGTTGCCTATCGGATGCGCCTGATCTGCCTCTTCATTAGCGCGAAGGTAGACATCAGCTGCAAGCGAGGCGGTCTCGGAACCATACGGAACTGAGTTGGAATTCGAGCTTTTCCATGCTGCCAAACGATCACTGAGGAAAGAGTCAAGGCAAGGCATATACGTGACTGTTGTGATACAGCAATTTTGCGCTTCTTATACCTCTCGTCCGCCAACTTCACGATCCCCAACTCCCTCCGAACTTCCGCTACAACAGCAAATTCTCTGACGCTGTATACGGCCTGCCTAACTTTTTTACGGAGCAGCCTTTGCACCACACGCTCCCCGGATCCAGGAAGCACAGCCTTTCGCTATCGTCCTTCCTCGCAGCACAATGCACAGTAACGACCTCGATCATTCAGGATGGAATTACAGAGCAAGCCTCGCGAAGCTTTGTTGAGGTCATTTGAGGCTGTACGAAGGTTTTCTGTGCCTGTCACGACCAAGAGCCGCACGTCTCTTGGCTGGCCACTGAACTGAACTATAATTAGCCATGCCTGGCTCTCATGTGTTCTTGACATCACATCACCACCCCCAGGAGACATGCTGCAACAACAACTGCCACAAGGCTGTCTGTACTAACACGAGGGATCATATCACATGGCATCGCGGCTACACCATCAAATTGCAATTCGCAATCGAGTGGCACCGCAAGAAACAAAGCAGCTGAAAGTAAAAGGTCTATATGTCCCGATGAATCCCACGTCGAAGGACTATCGCTCTTTCTGGCGCATAGGCGCCTCACCGCATCTGTACCTTAAAACCACAATCTCGAATCGCAGACCAGAAAGCCTTGTGTACTACCTCAGATGGCCTCATTCTTCGTCGATATGATAGGATCGCAAGTGGCTATCACAACAGCTGCACTACTGCTGGCGCGTTATCGCTTACAAATCCTTCGTCGACCTTCGAAATGTACCAGGACCTTCGTCGACACGAATTACACGGCGTTAGCTGCTGGGAGAGATCGACTCCGGACACTCTCATCTGAACTTTCACCAACTGCATGAAAAGTACGGACCTGTCATTCGTTTCACTCGGAGCCCGAAGATCAGAAGAAGATATACTACCTGAAGGGTAAAATGGCAAAGACAGCATACTACAACACGGGACGAAACCCAGGAGAGGCAAACTTGTTCACGACCAGAGACGAAGCAGACCATGCCGATCGACGCAAGAGGATCGCAGCTCTAGGTAAACCCAGCTCAATGGTTCACTACGCAGATGCCGTAGATCGCATGAATGTTGTTTTGATCCGCAGGTTCACCCGCTTCGCCAAGCAGCAAGAACTTGTCAATATCCCGAGCTTCATGCCATACTACTCATTAGAGCCGTGCGTCAAAAGCTTCTTTTCGCGTCTCCAGCTGCACAATGACGACTTCCTCAGCGACAACATCGACATGTGAAGACTGCATGCGAGTGAATAGGCACCTAGCCTGCAGACTGCGGGACGCCTTGCGCACTATCTTCAAGGGACCGTCTCTCCGAACATGCATCTCCTGACCACAGGCCTGATCACGAGTTCTCTAGCACCTTGCTCCGTCGAAAAGTCCCGACGAGTGTCTCAACAGAGCTGGCCCCGTCTGGCCCATCTGCCGTCGTCCGGCCAATCTTCTTCATGGTTCAGGCGAGATTTATGCGCAACGACACGGTGCGAAGAAACACCTCCGTCATTTCTTTGCCCTGTTACACACCATATGCTGTGGTCTCCTAGAAGTGCACTTCAGATCGAATTTGGGCATCGTGACGAAACGACTCTGGCCTAACATCAGTCCTCCTTCACAACTAAATTAATGAGCCGAGATGACGGCGATGGTGGAATCCCAGCGAGTTCCATCTTGGGACACGTCGCAGCTGCCCGAGAAGTTGCCTATACCGACTCAGCTGGCCGCGAGTGCCAAGTGCACTTGATGCTGGGTTCGATATGGAACTTTCAGATCCGCGATGCTTTGGACTGTACTCATTTCCAGCGCCAAGGCTCATCCAAGCAATCTAGATTACTCACGCCTAGACAAGGAGGGGCTATGCTAGCTCTTGCCCTCACCCTTGTGAGCATTGCAAGGCCAACGTCGACGGTGCTGTCTATGAAGGAGCTTGGCAGTGGAAAAGGACAGGTGCCGACAACGCATGAATTAGAGCCGGCCGGTTCCGGCTCGACTGCGAAGAAGTCGGCACTTCTACTTCACCATCGCTTCATATTCTTACGGCGTAGCAGAGTCTCGGTGAATCTTCGGTTGTTTCGACTGATAACCAACCAAGCCTTGTTCCCTCCGCGGAAGTCGCTCGGTAGAATTGCCAGCGAGAGAGACAGAGAGAGAAAATGAGAGACCGGCGACTCGATCATCGTAGCTTACGGGGCCTGCCGGTAGCCTCTGTCGACGACCTTGGTCAACATCGTGATTAGGGTACCTATGTATTGCGCACTGATTGGCATCGCGAAAGGCGCGCAAGGAATTGTCGAAGCCCTGTCGATAAAGCTAGCAATACTCGGTGGCGTAGTCGGCCATCTGACACTTAACAACCCGGGGAGATGCAACATAGCTTCCATCGATGCTCGATTAGCGACGTAGGATTGTGATCTCGAGGCCAAGTTAGTAAGAGGGTAGGTGCGCGGTACACATGGGTAATAAGAATCGTGGTCATGGAGCATGGATAAGTATATAGCGCTGGGAAGATAACGTAGATGGGTGTTGCTATTGGATGGGAATACCGTACATGGATCAGATGAGCATCCAAGGACTGGGATGGCATAGCTTGGACTATTACCTATGCAGTATCACAAGAATAACGAGGGCGGCGGATTCCGGGTTATAACAACGGTGATGTGTCCCAAATGGCAGGTTTCTGTAGGAGCTATTATACTTTACCTATACATATATATAGCCCCTTCCCTCATCATCACTACCCTCATCATCACCGTCGCGCGAAATTTATCTCCACTTGTCAAAGTTATTTAGAAATCCCCTCGCAAACAATTAGCTCTGAAGTGAAGCCGCTAAACCGATTATGAAGCTCTCTAGCCTTATTGTGATTGCCTTCTCTGCTATGGCTTACGCGTGCGTAGTAGACGATGACTGCAAAGCACAGGTAAGTAAACCTACGCTTCTCTATCCTAATATGTCTCTTAGTACTAATCAACTATACATATAGTGTCCTGGTTACTGCTATCGTAAGTTCATATGGCCGCCGTCTAGGCATCTCTACGGCCTACGGACGTTGTAGACTAATCAAAGGTGTCTGAGCAGACGTATGCGACTACGGCGGTTGCGATTGTACCAACTATCAACCGGGTACATGTTAGGCGGCAAATTCTTGATATTGAAGTTTTTGAATGTGTGGAAGACATTCCGGCTGTATGAGCGGGTGACTTGCGCGAGCATTAGGGACTTGCATGGCGAAACTTCCGACCGCCTAGGACATCATAGAGCAGGGTACTAGTAGCGAGCAAGTCAAGAACCGACTTCGCCGACCACGTCGCTTGTTGAGAAGACTTCGTTTCCGGCGCCCGAATCTCGGTTTCCTTTGGACATGAAGCAGAAAAAAGAACGCCCCCTCCCACGTGCTGGCGACGGTGAGCGATGGCTTTGAAATGCCACATCGTTCCCTGGAACTCCCGGATGGTGTCGAAGCGGCCAGTCCTACTGTGCGGATGTAGACAGTGGCTTTGCTTCGAGACGGCACAAAGTCCGCTGCTCCTGATGAGACCACTATATTCTCTTGGAGAAGATCCATCCTCCTGTCCACAAAACAATCGGCACCGCAGAAACGCCACACAATAGACCCAAACTCAGCACAGCGTAATCCCACCCGGCAGCATCTATAACCAACCCGGCCAGCAACGGTCCCACGGTATTACCGAGGGACCATGCCATGTTGAAGTAGCCGTATGCTTGCCCATAGTAACCTCTACTGCATCCAGTACGAGAAATACCAGCATCTATCTCTTGCTTGCGTAATTGGTCTGAGCGGAGGGCCACTTCGGCGAACAGCGGTTCAAGGACTATAGTAAGGCAGAAGCCGACGATGACCAGGAGGACGACTAGCAGGGACTTCTGAGCGAGTGTCTTGTCCTTTACCAGGCGCATAAGTACGAGCGACGGGCAGAGTGCCACAAAAGCGCCCCCCACGAACCAGCGGCCTCCATATTTGTCTGTGACTTTGCCAATCGACGGCCCGAGAAGTGCTGGCAGCGAGAGCGGTAGGAAGATGAGACCACTGCCTTCAGCATCCCAGCCAAAGATTTCGTTGACGTGTAGTGGGAGTACTGTCTCGAATCCCGAGAAGACTGCAGCGAGTACTAAGATGCCCCAGAGTGCGACTAGGAAGCGGACGGAGAAGAGGAGGCGGATCATGGCTGGTATCTTTGGGTTCACGCCCGAAGAGACGATTGTGGATGCCATGGATAGGGTCTCTTCGGTGGCTTCCTGGATCTCGACCACGGTATCTGGTTGTCCCTTGCGGCGGTTCTCGAGATCAACAGGTCGGCCACTGTTCGCGGTAGAAGAGCTTCTCTCTTTCATGATGAGTCTGAAGACGATGTCCAAGCCGATTACGCCGAGGATGAGTGCGAAAACTGCATTGTAGCCGCGACGTTCGAACATGATGCCCCCAAGCAGAGGAGCAGTAAGGCTTCCCATGTTGAGTGCAATGTTGATGTATCCAGCATACTCTGGAAGACGTCAGCATGTGCCAGGCTCGATGGAGAGGTATTCATGATTATACGTCTCGACGCGACTGTTGGGGTCATCGTAAGAAGCAGATCATAGTATGCTGACCTCCAACTTGTTCCTGTCCGACTGTGTCCACGAGAATGGCGAGACCTGTGGTCCATACGACGGTGCTAGCGACGCCTTGCAGAAGGCGACCGGCGACTTGAATGTGGATCGTCGGTGCGAGCCAGAGCATGACGGTGGCGCCCATGAGTATGAGCAGGCCGATGACGAACGGAATTTGCCGGTTCCTGCTATGGTCGGTATACCAGGCCCAGGGCGCTACGAAATGTCAGCAGCAGTCCAGCGCCACTGTCGTCTGCCGTCACTCGGCCGTGTAGCCCGCGCGGACATGACTTACGCGAACTCAAGAAGCAGCCGATACCAAAGACTGCCAGCAGGATTGCCGTCCAGAATTGGGTGCGGTGCTCAGAGATGTTTCCATGCTCCTTGAGGGCGAATGGAGTGACGGGGACGATGGCGGCGTACAGGAATTGATCTGTGTATACGGAGAAGGAGATGACGAAGGCAATGAAGGCAAGCGAACGGCGGAAGGCTCCCAGTCGCTCCATTGTCGGCATCGAATGTGGTGATGGTGAAGGCCAAGATAATGTCGGCTCACTTTAGTGATTTCAACGACAACAACAACAACAACAACAACAACAACAACAACAACAACAACGTCTATGCTGCATGCTGCATGCTGTGAAGACGCTGAAGACGGTGAGGCCGGAGACCAGCAAGCCATACACAGCAAACTGCCATATTCTGCAGTGTACAAATACTAGCACCTTTGGAGCCTCCATACACTCATTCCGTACGTGCTGCCGCGTACGAGATATGCAGGTATCATACGTGCTGTGCTGTGCATTGCAGTCTATTCTTCCGCCATCCTATACCAGCAGAAACCAGAATGCGCCATGGCGCTCGTCCATACCGCTACACTCTGCCTAGAGAAGCAAGAGCACCACCGACACAAGCAAAAACAATATAGTGTTGGGAGAGGTATAGCAGGACCCGAGCGGTGTAGGAGCCATAGTCGATAGCAATCAAGATATCCTACTATTAGCGTTGTAGAAGTCTGACCCGCGTAACGCGCAGCCCCACGTGACGAGCACTTCCATGGTTTCTACTACGGCACTTTACAACACTGTTTCTCAACAACCATAAGAGATCTCATGTTTATATTGAAATAGTAGACTAAACAGATATCGCGCTTCATTTTAATGTAGATATTATAGCTATAGCTTATGTCGTTATCTTGCTATACGCTAAGGTCTCGAATTTGCTAGAATTCGGCTTATTAGCTTTTACACTTCCGTATCTGCCTATAGGGCGACTAGCAGTACTACAATACACGTCTTACGTTCCTTCTACTTCTTAGTTAACTACTAGAGAGACTAAGCTAGCTACTTGCCCGCCTCCTTACTCTCTTTCTTACGTAATTTGTTAGCTGTTTTAAGGGCCTACTAGGTAGCCTTCTCTTTAGCCCTCTAAGAGCGTTGTTCTTTACGTATTTAGACCGCAAGCCGCTTGTTATAAGCCCTTGCCTATGCCTCTTCCTTCTATACTTACTTAGCTACTTGTTTATTAAGTTTCTCCTACTCTTTATGTACCTATATAGCCTTAGCTTAGTTAATCTTCCTTAGTAAGAAGAAAGTAGCTCTATTGTTATCCTATGCCCTTACCTCTTCAAAGAGGCCCTTGCTACGCTTCCGCTTCTTCTTCTTAAGGTTAAGTGCTATCTTAAAGCCCTTATTCTTAGCCCTAAGGATAGCATTCTTAGTCGTTATAGCAAGAATGGTATTTAATAGCTTGTCTACTTTCCGCTTGTCCATTTCATCTAGTTGGTTAGTAACAACGTCCTTTAGAAGGCCCTTTAGCTTCCTCTAGTTACCTACTAATAAGATTAAGTTACTAGACTTACTTATAGATAGTCTAGTAGTAACTAGCAGCTCCTAAGGCTCTTCCTTAAAGATACTAAGCACTTGTAATGGATTAAAGGGATATAGGCCTGTCTTCTTCTAGCTACTTCGTATATTCTTCTTAGATACTACCTTAGTCTAGGTAGGCTAGAATAAGCGTAGGAAGTCGCGCTTTGTAATACTAGACAAGCCCTAGTAGTCATGGATAAAGCGGTCTAGCTCTTGGCTATAGTAGACACCTAGAGGCGAGAATATCGATACATCTAGTAGTTGTAAGCGATGAGTTGAATAAGGAGGGTATATAGCGACTAGTATCTTGTTGTCATTGTACTATTCAAGGAAGGGCATATTGATATGGCTTCCGTAACCATCTACAAATAGAAGGCGCCATTTCCGCCGTGCCTTGTCCTTTGTATGTCGATGGAAGATCTGTGTAAGCTACGCAAATCTAAGGCTATTGTCTATCTAACCCTTCTTAGAAGAAGCGAAGTAGGTACTATATTGTTAGAGCTTAAAGTCCTATACCCAAGAGTCTTGAATATCGCCTAACTTTGCCTAGTAGATTAGGCCTAGTAGAAGCTATGTTCCATTAGCGCAAATACAGCCTACAATAGTAAGCTACTCGCGGTTGCTATCTTATATATTGCTAATAAGCCTATAGCTCTTAAATGCCTCCTTTACAACAATCCTCTTTGCCTTTATAAGGTATCTAATAAGAACACCCTTCTCATCCATATTATACATATTTTTAGGCTCTACCTCGTACTTAGTAATCTTCTAGCATACGAGATCAAAGTAGGCCTTATAGTATGCCTTGCTATCTACTTTCTTGCGTTCTTTATCGAAGGGTTAGAGGTATATAGAGGCAATCTTATTCTTGTGTCTTTAGTAGAATCTAGGCACCTAATTCCTTTTTAGAAGCCTCTTAGCGATATCGTAGACGAAATTGCGTAGCATTGCTAGTGTTAGAGGTAGACTACGCTTAGAAAGGGTGTTTAGATAGTCGATAAGCGTACGTTCTTACTAGTAACTAAGTATTATCTAGTTTTCGGCTTTTTGCTAGCGGGTTCCATAGACACTATTAAGGCGCTTGCCGAGTGTCGACCGCGCAATTTCATATTCTCTTGTATACGTAGAAATTGAGAGCTTATCTTCTACTTTCAAATGCGCTACTATACGATCAATTTGGTCCATTGTGTGTTGAGATATATAGTTGATAAGTTAGGTAGAGAAATGAGAAAGTGCGCGTTACGCGTGTCCGCGCGTTACGCGGGCCGGACTTCTAGCTTAACCGTGCCATATCGACGAGTCTAGCTCTAACGAATAGACCGGATAGCGGAAGACTAGATATTCTAAAGTTAATATACTATATAAAGATTACAGTAGCTCTAAGCGCTTAAAGAAATAGTCTATACTACTAGTAATAATATAGTAAGGTTATATTAAAGATTGTCGAGCTAAGGAGGGCCGATAGGTATAAATGGATTATAAACTACAATAGAAGCTACAAGGAATAGTAGGGGCTAAAGTAGGAATAGCAAGTGTATTGTTATTATTATCTATAGGTTAGAGCTTAACCTAAAAGATATTAGCTTGGATTAGTTATATAATTATTATTATGTAATCTAGTCTACTTAGTATCCCCTACTAGGTAACTAACTAGACTATATATTCCAATACTCCTACTTAGATTAGTTAGTCTATAAATCCTAATTCTAACTAATACAATCCAATAAGAACTTTAATTAGCTAATTAGATATAATAGCTTCTAGATTAGCATAGCGTATCTAATCTACTAGGTTCAATTCCTAGATCTAGTATTTGCCTACTTAGTAGAGTTTAAACTCCTCTAAGTAAGTACTTTTGTCCCTTTATGCTAACTATAATTGTCTAATGAATTCCTAGAACTATAGCCCTATCTTTAGCTTAGTTAGGCTATTAGCTACTATCTCTTTTGTTAGAGTGTATTCTACTATAACCTTTCTTTACTACTAAAGATTTCTAACCTTATTGAAACTAATATTAATATGTTTTGATCTCTTATAGGTATAAGCATCTTTGATAAGAGTCAAAGCTACCTAGTTATTACCTATAATCTGAATAGGTCTAACCTTATTTACTATATTAGAATTTCCTTTAATTAATAGTTAGAATAAGCATTCTCCTACTAACTATAATAGTCTATCTCCCTTAGGAGTACTATAAGGAATTAAGATTGCTTTATATATATATTTATTGCTATATACTTAGCTTCTATAGTTAATGTAGTAACTAACTTCTACTTCTTGCTTATCTAAGAAACTAGTAATCTATAGAGAAAGAAGATGCTTCTAAGGATCGAGACTCTATTAGCTTTGTCTATTATATAATTAGAGTCCGAATATCCTATTAGCTTTCCTCTACCCCTCCTAAACATTAACCCTAGACTTAGGAATAATCTTAGGTATCTAGCTAGTTTTCTAAGTGCTTTTAGAT
>LFZO01000267.1:0-46803 GCA_001578225.1 Pseudocercospora musae | reverse complement strand
CTTATATATAGGTACGGGTACGGGTACCTATCCTACCGTAGACTTTGGCCGGGTCTAAACATAGTCCGGGTAATTAGTCCTCGCTATGCCTCGGGATCGGTTAGTAGAATAAGACTAGTCGACCGGAACAATATCGTATCGAATAGGTAGTACGCTACCGTGCGGTACTAGTAGGGTTTTAGAGGGACCCCTAAACCCGAAGCGAGTCCTAGAAAGTAATCGACTATCTAGGTCCTAAGCCTCAATAGTTTCTAGGGTTTGTAGCTTTTCGGGGTTAAGGCAATGCCCTTATCTAGGAGGTTACTCTTGGTTATCGCTTCTATCGAGACCTCCTAAGACACTTTTCGTAACTAGCGCCGTAGGTCGTTTATCGCCTCCTACTTGTGCGTAGTTATCCGTACCCAAGGACTACTATTAACCTAACCGCCTAATGCGATCGAGAAGAGATAGCCCTACCTTCGGCTCTATTAATAAGTATTACCTAAACCTATACAAACCCAAGGACTAGGTAGCATAGGAAGGGACTATAGGTAGCATGACCTATTAGGCTATGGGAAGCCATGCTAGGCGGACTAGCTAGCGTAGTAGCCATAGAGGCAGTTAGTAGTAATTAGAGCTCTATAGTAGAGGCATATAAAACGTAGTAAGCGATATATACTAAACGAAGGTTAATAATGTCTCCCCCTAGTAGGGAGAGGGCTATATGTACTAGTCGAGGCCCCTGTCTAACTAGGTAGACAAGTGTGTCCTAGTTGCTAGATAATACTACTATAGTACTACCTTAGTATACTAATATAAACTAATATACTAAGAAATATATTAAATATAAGAGTCCTATTAGATTATTAGTAGAATAACTACTAGTATATTAAAGTAATAGTTATAGATAGTAGTATTAAGTCTATCTTTCTTATACTACTACTTTTAGGAATAGTAATTATTATTACTATAAAATTATAAGAATAGTAATAGTAATTACTACTCCTAAGTTACTATTACTACGAACGAAAATATATAGAGTAATTACTATAGGGATAGTAATTACTAGTTACTAGGGGTTTGCCCAACCCTAGAACTAGCATAGTAGTAATCTAGCCGTACTAAGACCTTGCACCTCCATGCTCAAATCGCGCCGTGACTACCTTTCCTCTCAGCATTTTGAGGCTCGATGTCGCCGTTCTGGTCTGCGAGGATGTACACTGTATCTTCCTTTCGCACGCCGGGATTGAGCTTCTCTCGGTCCAAGCGAAGCGCAAAAGACACCCAAACGTTGCCAAAGAAGCCGCATCCAGTACTCAGCATATTCTCAACGTATGGCATGGGCCACGAAATGTCCCGACTTGGCACTTTCCGCAGCAATTCGGTCAGGAAAGGATGTTTCGGTCGGGACAGGATGAATGCATTATTAACGCCAGCGGGATGAGCTCCGGGAGTGAGCAATGGAAGATGCGTTAGAGTTGGCGCGCCGCCCTCCTTCGTCAAGCTGCGCGTCTGATGCCACCCGCCATGTGACATCTAGATCCACGTATACTCCTCCATAGTGATGTAATAGAGCATATCGCAAGACATTTGCGCGCTGGATGTTCTGCTTGTATCCCACATAATGCGGGTATATCTCTGGATAGTGCTTGCTCATAACGTCTCGCGCGTCGCTGTCGGTCCACAAGTATTTCTCCCATGATGGGTGGGGATTCTTGCAACTTTCAATCGCTGGCTCGTACTTGGACATGCTGGCGTTCTTCTTCCCGTCGGATAGAAAAATTCGATGTATGATCTTCGGCACTGGTTCGGCGAGGGAGATGTCTGTCCGCGGAGTGCTCGCGCCTGGGTATCCGAATAGGACATCTGGGTTATGTTTGACGTAGGAATGAAATACGCTGTACGTTTGCGCGATTTCTCCCAGGTCGCGAATATGTTTTCTGAGCAGTAGAAGGATGGAAAACTTGACAAGCAGCACCAGCGACACAAAGGATCTCGTCCTCCTTTTGCTCCGCGATTTTCGTCCAGCTCTTTTGATCGCGTTCAATCGAAGCATGCCGGGAAGACAGCACAATATAGACCACGCAGAAAGCGAGACTTCACACCTACCGTGCGGGCGGCGCTGACGCTTAACAGCCTTCATCACCGCAGCAGCGTCGGTGACATGCCGTCTGTGCCAGTCGCCAACCGGGAAGGACACATTTCCGGATGTGCCATGGGCGACAAACAAGAATCGTGCGAACTCAGCACCCAAGAAATCTTCTATAGATACCGTTGAGAGTAAAGCGTGGTAGGCTGCGTTGGCGGAATGAAGTGAGGTGATGTCAGCCTCAGATAGAAGATATTAGTATCAGGACACGTGCTGAAGACCAACATTCTTATACATAGTTGAAGGTAATTATCAGGATCCGAACAATGCCGGTCCGCAGCAAGCAGTCCAACAACAAGGCCGTAGGAGAAGCCGAGCAATTGTCCAACCTCCAAGTAAAAAATCAAGCTTATGCTGCTATATTAGGGCAGGACGCACAACGAATAGGCCGGCACATTGACAACGCGGACTGGCTGGCATGTCACAAAAAGGCCGTGTCTCTGCTAACTACCACATGCTCAAGACCTTACTTTTACCCCGAGGTCGCGTACAACTTAAGGCGTGAGTCCTCCGCGCCGAGCATCTATTATCACCGTTGCAGCATGCCCTCCCACAATTTCATCTCGAAAAGGCAAGTGGGATGGCAGAGTATGCACTTTCTGTACCTGAGTTTTGGGCATATGATGAGAGATCAGCATATGTCTTTTACGAAATGGTTAGGCGGATCCGATGGAGAGAAAAGAAAGAGAAAAAAATTCTAGTCTACTATCCTCAATGCAAGCTAGCTGGACACACGCGTTGCTCGTTGCGCGTTGTTGGAACTTGTAAAGGACTGTCGCTGATGAGAGGCAATGCCAGTCAGACCCTGCTGAGGGCTTACGAGACCTGACAAAAACGCATGTGTAAATCTATGTCGCTGACCAAGCCAAGTGCTTTGTCTTGTCACGGCTTGGCTTCCGAACTGCGCCAGGCATTATTGTCGGTCGTGGGGCGCACACATGACATGACTTGAGCATAGACCTTTCTGCCAAGACAAACCGCTTACAATGACCTTGATGTATCGAGTGCAAGCCGAGCCCTCTAAGCGGCTCCCAAGATAATCGGAGTAAAACAGGCCTCGTGGTCAAGAGCGCGACGTCGGCGGCCAGGTGTTCTGTGCGGCGACCGATGGACATCTGTGCGCGCGCGCTGCTGGCGAGACAGTCTTGTGCGGAGGCGAAGCAGCCTCCTGGTCAATACGAACATATGTCCAGCTGACAGCAGGGTGGGAAGGCGTCTGAGGTGATAGACCGTGGTGCCACTCCGACTTGCAGGCTTTGCATGCTGGTCAATGGAAGCACAGGCTGTCGAAAAAAAGTCACTGCCCACTTCACTTCGCATCATCGATGTCCATGTCATCACCTCCGCTCGGAAGATTGACTCGGTCGACACCGCTATCGGCCGCTGAGCTGTCATGGCCACGGCAGGCTTCAGGTGAGCGGCCGGCGGAAGGCGACGAGCGTGGCAGTTCGTCAAAGATGAAGTCGGCATCGTCGGGACCTTTCGTACGCCTTCTCAGCCTGCGCCTGGTGGACTCGCGGTCCTGGTCGGGCATGGCGTCGAAATCAGTCACTTCGGTCTCGCTCTTGACGCTCTGGCTGTGCGATCGTTTGAAGAGTCGCGAATCTGCTCGTTTTTCCCGACTCCTGCGCTGTCGTGTTCTTTCAAAGACTGCGTCCCGATCGTCTCCAAATCGCACTTGCGACATTTTCCTGGTCAACTTTTCGGCCTCGGTGTCGTCGTCTGAAGCGGTGTTCTGGTCGTATAAACTGTCGGCATCACTGCTGTCGATTTCTTCGACTTCATCCGGGTTGACCACATCCAAGTCTCCCATGTAGCCTGCATCACCTTCAGCCAACTCTTCAACTCTGATGTTGTCGGTGGCAATGCGCTTGTTGGGCTTCTTGCGCGGGCTGACGGTGTCGGTGGGATGGATGGAGCCTGCGTGGGAAGCAGGTGAGTCGCTTCTCTCCACACGACTGCGCTTTCCCGATGTGAGGGGGCGCGATGGGGTGTATGGCGGGGTATGGGTACGGGTATGCGTATGCGTATGGCCTGAGAGGCTGTTCTCCGACGTGAATCCTGAGGTGGAGTACAATGTGTCCAGCATGCCTGCCATGTGTGCGGCGTGCTTGGCTCGGATGTGTCGGTTCTATATCTATATCTAGGTGTCGCTGGTATGCGGCGGGTCAATGTTTCTTTCAGCGCGCGTTGGGTGGCGCGCCGTGGGGCAGTGTGTGATGCCTCTTGACAATGTAATTGAGTCGCTGATATGGAGGCAAGAGCATCTTCGGAGTGGTTGGGAGGAGGTGTTGGGCGAAGGTGAGAAGTTTTGGATGTGGAAGGGGGACGCCGTCTTATGTGTGAGACGCGGACGTTTCGCTGGGTGTGCAAAGTGGGATAGAGTGCGGGAGTTCTACAGTGTGACTCTGAGCGAGCGTGCGCTGTCAGTGTGCGGGCGCGGCGCGGCGAAGCGAGACGGAGACGGCGAAACGTGTGTCGTGTCAGGCTGACAGTGCGACATTATCGACACTACGCGGCACAGCGCAAAGTCAACTGCCTGATGCCTGATGCCTGTTGCCTGATGCCTGATGCCTGATGCCTGATGCCTGATGCCTGATGCCTGATGCTTCTATGGGACGGAATCAACAACCTTCGCTGTCCGACGCTCCGCTGCCGCTGCTGCCTGAGTGTGAGTGCCTGAGTGCCTGAGTGCCTGAGTGCCTGAGGAGAGGACGGCTTCGTGCTGCTCGGAAAAGTTCGGCGCGCGGCTCTGTCTCCGCACATTGATTCAGTCTCATTCAATGTTGCCGTCAATGTTCATGCTCCCTCAAACTGCTATTTCTTGGCAGCAAGTGCTTCCAGCTGTTCAACACGCCCGACATTGACCACCCGCACAGCTGCACTCTCCACCACACCCCTACGCCTACGCGACAGCCACAGCCACAGCGACATCACACAATCCCAGAAAGCCGACTTCAACTACGCTGTCGCCCATCTGACTGCAGCTTCTGGTCAATCCGCATATGCCTGGAGCTGAGGCTCCCTCCACTCCCTGAAATATGGCATCTTCCACCACCATGCTCACCAAATTCGAGTCCAAGTCGTCGCGCGCAAAAGGAATCGCCTTCCACCCAAAGCGACCGTGGATATTGGTCTCGCTACACTCCTCCACCATTCAGCTATGGGACTACCGCATGGGCACGCTGATAGACCGCTTCGAAGAGCACGATGGTCCAGTGAGGGGCATTGACTTCCACAAAACACAACCTCTATTTGTTTCTGGAGGAGATGACTACAAGATCAAAGTCTGGTCGTATCAGACGAGGAGGTGTCTGTTCACGCTCAATGGCCATCTGGACTATGTGCGCACCGTCTTCTTCCACCACGAGCTCCCCTGGATCATTTCCAGCTCCGACGATCAGACCATTCGCATATGGAATTGGCAAAACAGAAATTTGAGTAGGTCAGGCAGACAGAGTGTTAGATGACTGACGTGCTGATATGCTTTGCAGTCTGCACAATGACCGGCCACAACCACTACACCATGTGCGCCCAGTTCCATCCCAAAGAAGATCTCGTAGTGTCGGCGTCACTGGACCAGTCAGTAAGAGTTTGGGATATCTCAGGTCTACGAAAGAAACATTCCGCACCCACATCCATGTCATTCGACGACCAAATAACAAGAGCGAACCAAACCCCGGCCGACATGTTTGGCAACACCGATGCAGTGGTCAAGTTTGTTCTTGAGGGTCATGATCGAGGCGTGAACTGGGTCGCCTTCCACCCAACTCTGCCATTGATCGTATCGGCTGGTGACGATAGGCTTGTGAAGCTATGGCGCATGAGCGAAACCAAGGCATGGGAAGTCGACACATGCAGAGGACACTTCCAGAATGCCTCGGCATGCCTCTTCCACCCACATCAGGACCTCATACTCTCTGTAGGCGAGGACAAGACGATCAGAGTCTGGGATCTCAACCGAAGAACGACTGTTCAATCCTTCAAGCGCGAGAACGACCGTTTCTGGGTTATCGCAGCCCATCCCGAGATCAACCTTTTCGCAGCTGGACATGACAATGGTGTGATGGTCTTCAAGCTTGAGCGCGAGCACCCAGCGTCAGCCATCTACCAGAACAATCTCTTCTTCATCACCAAGGACAAGCATGTTCGATCCTACGACTTCACCAAGAATGTCGAGAGCCCTTCGATGCTCTCACTCAAAAAGCTCGGCAGCGCATGGATCCCACCAAGGACCCTGTCGTACAATCCAGCCGAGCGGTCTGTGCTGGTCACGACACCGGCAGACGGCGGTGTTTACGAGCTTATGAGCCTCCCAAGGGACGCTTCGGGAGCTGTCGAGCCAACTAGCACTCACCGCGGTACTGGCACCTCGGCTGTCTTCGTTGCGAGAAACAGATTCGCAGTCTTCAACTCCGCTAACCAGCAGATCGATATTAAGGACCTCCAAAACTCGACCACCAAGACAATCAAGCCTCCTCCCGGTACGACTGATATAGTATTTGGCGGCACTGGATGTCTCTTGCTCATCGCACCAACCCACGTTTACCTCTACGACATACAGCAGAAGAAGCAGCTTGCCGAGCTCGCAGTCGCTGGCGTCAAGTATGTTGTCTGGTCTGGGGATGGCTTGCATGCGGCGCTTCTCAGCAAGCACAACGTAACCATCGTTAACAAGTCGCTGGAGCAAATCAGCACTCTGCACGAGACGATTCGCATCAAGAGCGCTGCCTGGGACGACGCAGGTGTCCTGCTCTACTCGACACTCAACCACATCAAGTATGCCCTGATGAACGGAGACAACGGTATAGTGCGCACTCTTGAGCACGTCGTCTACCTTGTTCGCGTCAAGGGCCGAAGTGTATACTGCTTAGACCGTGCCGCCAAGCCCAAGGTCCTCACTATCGATCCCACCGAGTACCGTTTCAAGCTTGCCCTTGTCAAGCGCCACTACGATGAAATGCTTAACATCATCAAGACTTCCAGCTTGGTGGGCCAAAGCATTATCTCGTACCTGCAGAAGAAGGGCTACCCAGAGATTGCACTTCAGTTCGTCCAGGATCCTCAAACTCGATTCGAGCTCGCGATCGAATGTGGGAACCTTGACGTCGCGCTTGAGATGGCCAAACAGCTTGATCGACCCAAGCTATGGCAAAGACTCGGCACTGAGGCTTTGGCACACGGCAATCACCAGATTGTTGAGATGACCTACCAGAAGCTACGCAATTTTGACAAGCTCTCCTTCCTCTACCTCACCACCGGTGATCAAGAGAAACTCAATCGCATGGCGAAGATTGCGGAGCACAGAGGCGATCAGACAAGTCGTTTCCAGAACTCCATCTACCTGGGCGATGTACAGAGCCGAATAGAGATGCTCAAGGAAGTCGACCAGTACCCTCTAGCATATCTCACTGCCAAATCGCATGGTCTTGACGACGAATGCCAGGCTATCTTGGGGGCTAGTGGCTTGAGTGAAGAGGACATCAAGCTGCCAACTCTAGGACAACCGAAGCCTGCACCTAAAGCTGTTGCAGCTACTTTCAGGAGCAATTGGCCGGTCAGATCGACTGGTGTCAGCTCCTTTGAGAAGGCACTCAATGCGGAAGACGCTGAGGTCGCTGCTGACGCCAATGGCTACGCCGAAGAGGATTTCCTGGCCGAAGAGACTGCAGCGGCCGTGAATGGCGGTCTGGACGACGCGGGCGACGATGAAGACGCTGCCGACGGATGGGATATGGGTGAAGAATTGATCCCTGAAGTCGAAGAGGATTTTGTCAACGTGGAAAGTGCCGAAGCTGGTGCTGGCAGCAGCGAAGCAGATCTCTGGGCAAGAAATTCCCCTCTCGCGGCAGATCATGCGGCGGCGGGCAGCTTCGACACCGCCATGAACCTGCTCAATCGACAAGTCGGCGCTGTCAACTTCAAGCCACTTGAGCCTCGCTTCATGGAGATCTACCAGGCGACACGGACTTACCTCCCTGCCAACTCTGGCATGCCGCCTCTTGTGAACTATGTCCGTCGCACCCTCAACGACACTGACTCACGCAAGATCCTGCCACTCATCACACGGGATGTGGAGTCAGTGCTTGCTGAAGAGATAAGGAAGGGTAAGGAATCGATGCAGAGTAACAAGCTTGAAGAAGGTGTCGTCTTCTTTAAGAAGGCACTTCTGCTCCTGATGGTCAACGCTGTCTCGTCACAGAGCCAAGCACAAGAGGCGCTCGCAGCGGTGCAACAAGCCGCACAGTATGTGCTCGCCATGTCGATTGAGGTCGAGCGCCGAAAGGTTGCCGGTGGCTCGACCGACATTAGCGGTCTCGACGATGCTGCCAAGAAGCGGTGCTTGGAGCTCTCCGCCTACTTCACTGTACCGGACATGGAGCCCAAACACCAAACCCTTGCATTATTCTCGGCCATGAACTTTGCGAACAAGAACAAGCAGCTCGGAAGCGTGTTGAATTTTGCCAATGCGCTGATCGAGCGTGGCACAAATGCCAAGTTCAAGGAGACTGTAAGTCTGCGCGGAGCCAAGCATCGTGCATGAATCGCTAACATATTCTACAGGCGAAAAAGATGAAGGCCATTGCGGAACGATCACCCACCGACGCCATCGAAATCGAATACGACACATTCAGCGAGTTCGACATTTGCGCTGCATCATATACACCTATCCACGCTGGCGAGGCAAGCACGAGCTGTCCTTTCGATGGCAGCAAATATCAACCACAGTACAAGGGCACAGTTTGCAAAATATGTGAAGTCTCTGCTATTGGTGCGCCCAGCAGTGGTCTGCGGTTGACGGTATAAACGGATTGATGCGGTTCACTTGAGCGTGGAAGCTTGGTGTCAGGAATATTCTGCTCAGTCGCAATAAGCGAGGAATAAAAAGCAGGGCGTTTAGAGAGAGTGTGTGTGGGCAGAGACTGCAGGTATTTTGAATCCTAGCGAGCATCTATGAAGTGATATCAAGGCATTGACAATACCCGGCATTCTTGCCGTCTTCAACATCGCCAGCGCGATCGCTGCGTCCCTCTCCTGCCAATCACCATCTGGTCCTTAAGTTAACGTTTGGCTGCTGAAGCCAGCACCGTCCGCTTGATGCTGTAACAGACTTCTCATCATCAGTGTGCGATCGAGCGACTTGAGACGTGCGTGACTGGCTCTTCGATCACCAGGCCTTACTTTAAGAAAACGCATGTCCCCAACTGGCAAATCTGTACCTTCGAAAAGCAAGGCTGAATTGCCCGCGATAAACCAAGGACTACGAAAAAAGTGCAAAAAAATCAAAAGGGTATTTACTGATTACTACTACCACCCACCTCCTAAACCTTCCCACCCCTCCTCTTCCTCTCCCGAATCGCCCCCTCCATCTTAAGAATCATCCCCTTGAGCCCTACTCCTCTCTCACAATTCTCCTCGAGCCAACTCTCCATACGTTCCCTACAACTCCTCAAAGTCGAACAAATCGGCATAACAACACCACCACCACGACCACCATCTTCCACGGCCAAAGGATTGAGCAAGACTTGGAAAATGTCCGACCAGAGATCCGTCTGCCAGTATCGTTTGAAAGATTCTCGAATTCGATACGCTCCAGCTCCGGCTCCGACGGCCTTTTCCCCAAAAGTTTCCATGTACTTGCCGAAAAGCAGGGAGTGGATGATGCCGGCGAGGCCGTAGTAGTCGATTTGGTAGGTCCAGGGACGGAGTTGGCGCATTTCGGTACAGTCTGCTTCGGAAGTTTTCCAGTCTGCGATGAAGCCGACGTTGGGGATGAATTGCTTCATGTCGATGCCGCGGCCGAAGTCGATGAGGCAGATGCCTTTACTGCTCCAGCCGTGGGCTCCGGATGGGAAGTAGGTCGCGTTCCAATCTGTTTCGACGTCGGGTTCATCGAAGCGGACGAGGACGTTGTCGCCTTTGAGATCTCCATGAATGAGTTGCTTTGCATGCATGGCTTCTGTGACGCGGAGGAGCTCGACCGTGAACCACATCGCGAGCATTTCGTCCATGCCGCCTCCGTTTCCAGAGTCGATGCGGGCGATATTCACGAGGTCGAGAAGGGTGCCCTGGTCGCGGAACTCTTCTACGAGGAAGCACTCGTCGCGGAACAAATGCATCTCATGGGCTCGAACGATTGACTCTGCAGCGCGGGAGACGCCGAGGCGACGATGTGTAGCACGCAGAATGTAGAACTCCCAGGTTGACGGAGGATCTTCCATCTTAATCGCTTCAAGCGGCTTGCGGTGCGCGGCCTTTCCGAGCTTCGAAGCTGGCAGTGCACGTTCATCGAGGAGCAGATCTTCCTCGTTCGAGACAGTAGCCGAGCTGTTCTCAACCAAGTAGACTGGAGCGAAAGTACCGGCCCCAAGCTCTCGTTTGATCGTATAGCTGCCTTGTGCGTGCGGCAGTTCAATAGTGGGTGGGATGGAGACGAGCTTCTCCTGGCTCTGGCTGTTTTTCAGCTTCGCCTGCGACTTGATCCACTTCTTGATCTCGGCTGTCTTTCCAAAAGAAATGTCGAGGTCTTCGTAGTAGCCTTCAAAGGACGAAAGCGGCGGCTTCATCTGCGATAAGATCGTCTGGCGCACGTTCGGATCCATAGGGTTACACTGTGCATCTTTCACTATAGGTCCCGTCTGCACAGTCTCCGCTACGACCGGCACGTCGACTTTCGCGTCCATCTGAGATTTGGCAGTACCTTGACCGAGCTTGAGCATGCCTTTTGTGCTCTTGGTTCGAATTGGCGGCAGATCAGACGTGATGTCGTCGAAAGGACTGCTCGGTGTGTCATCATTCTCATCGTAGTCTTCTGGCACGCCATTCTTCCTGCTAGGAGTCTTTGCACCAAAGAAGTCCTTTTCAGATCGTTGTGTAGCGCCACCCAGCGACGACTCTGTCTGCTCTGCGATTGGGGTCATGAATGGTAAGCGATGGTTAGGGATCATATGCATATCGCGCATCTGCACCACAGGAGGTTCGTAGTCTTCTGGTTGCAACGGCACGTACTCTGTTCGCGGGTTCTCTTCGACCGGTGTAGAGACGTCTTCATTCTCGTCTCCGGGCTGATCTGAGAACCCGTCTCGAGTTGTGGTCTGGACTGATGCGGTCCCGCTCTCAGTGTCGTCTCTCGGCACATGCTTACTTGAGGTGAAGTCTGACCACGCGGAGGCATCCGTTCGATCTTCCGCTTCTCCCTCACTCTGCTCGGCACCTAGAAGCTCTGCTCTTGTCTCGTCGCCATACTCACTTGCAGCCGCTGAAAGCTTGCCGGTAGCAGTGCTTTCACCGTCGGTAGTGTAGTCGTCTTCTTCTTCTTCTGAGCTTTCCTCGGATGAGTGTTCGTCCTGTGTCTGCTGTGCTTGAAGTGGCTGATTGAAAATGCCATAAATCTCTTCCATGGCTTCCTTGGTGGCAATGGTCATGGTTGGCTCCGGCGCGACAGACTTTCGACGCTTCGGCTTGGATTGTGGTGAGTCCAGGTTGAGCTTGATCGTCTGCGTCTCGTTCTTGACATGCTTCGCCTTCATCACCTTGATCTTGCGGGTGCGGTTCTGTCGCTCTTCTCGTCGTAGCTTCTTCGCCAAGTCAATTTCCTGCTTGGATGGTGGTGTATTCTCGTCGTTCTCGTCATTCAGCGATAGTGTCTTGACGGAAGTTTCTATGGAAATCTTCTCCTCGCGTGCTTTTCTCGGCTGCGGTTCTGGTACCGTGTCGGCATCCTCGAAAATCTTGAAGCCGCGATCTTTTTGTTTCATTGCTTGTGGTGATGGGTTAGAAAGCAGCTCTTCCTGACCCTTCTTCGCCTCGGGTTCTTTGGGGGTGTCCAAGTGGATGGAGAATGAATCATTCGTAGTCAGCATTTCTTTCTTTTCTTCGGCAGCTTTCTTCGCGCCCTTGCTGAGCCAGCCACGATTCCGGGCTCTCAGCTCTTCGAAGCAGTATTCGACTGAAAGATTTCCGGGCACAGGATAGACGGCCTCCAAATTCACAAAGACACACTCCATTCTGCCAGTGTCGTCATTGAAGACGCATTGGTGATCATGATTACTACTCGATGATTGGTACAGATGTCGAGGTATTATTTGACTTGACTGCATACATTCGATATTTAGTCCTGCATTCGTAAATATGTGGTGTATCACGGGAAGAGTGGAGTTGTGCTTACCTGATCCTTGAAAACCATCATCTTGGGCATTCCTCCATTGGTCTTGCCAGTCTTCAACGTTTCGCCAGCCCAAGGCTTTGCTTCTCGCGTGTTCTCCTTTTTGCGATCTGCCAAGGTTCCAATGCTATCCCAACCTTTCGAGCTGTTTCCTGATGATGGTCTCGACTCCTCGCCGTCATCTGTGAAGATGGCCATCTTCGAGCCCTTTGGTCTCTTCGTTCCGCTGGGTTGCGCCTGGTGAGCTGGAGAAGATGATTCTGAGAAGGGATCAAGTTTGGCAGCCAATGCCGGTCGTGCGACAGGCAGAGCTGGGCTTGACGGCTCGGCTGCGTGTTGTGGTCGCGCGTCTTTCCTGCGCTCGAACTCGCCAAACTTGCGCATCAGGCGCTCAGTCGGCCTTGCTTCTTTCTCTATGCCAAGCTTGTATATCTCTTCGGCTTGGTTCCACCTTCCGGCATTCTCCAGCCACGCCGCGAATTCTTCGTAGTATAGGGCCAGATTCTCGCCTATTCCGTGTCGCGCAAGAAACACGAAGACTTCGCGCGGCGCGTCATGGAAGAGTCGTACGTAGTGGAGCCACAGCTTCAGATATCGCGGATCGTTCTTGTAATCTTTGGATGACTGGAATGTCTTTGTGGCGCGTTCCAGTAGAGGAAGTAGTCGCGATTGTGGTGTTGCTTGCGCGGACGGGTATGTGTCCAAAGTCCATTTCACGTATCGGTCGTAGACATCAAGAGGGTCGTCGGCTTCGTCAATGTTTGCGAGTTCTCGTTCAAACTCGGCCCGCTTCTCGGAGTGCTGGTCGTTTGGCGATGGGTTCGCGCCGAGAAGTGGAGGCGAGTAGAGTTGCACGAGGGCTTTTGCGGAGCGGCCAGATGGGAGAGCCTGGATGTTCTCCTTCTGAGCCTCGATCACGTTGAAATCGATCAAGTCGTCCGGCATGATTATTATCGTCGTTCAAACGCCGGGCTGGCTTCTCATAGTACAAGCATGTGGTAAAGGAGACGCGCAAAAGGGAAGGCGGCAGATAAATAAGCTTCTCGCCTGTTGGGGGGGCAACGCGCCGCTCTGCCATTCTCACTCATCAGAGCACGCGCCGCCTGCTACGCAAAGGCACATGCCGACTTGGAACTCAACTCAAGGAGAACGTCACCGTCGAAGTCGTGAACGCAGCTCTGTATCGAAGTGGAGCTGTAATACATCGCTCAACTATTCCTATCCACCATCCACGATGCAATCAACCCTGACACCTTCTACATCACCAGTGCCACCATTGGTATTGCTGCCATTGCCGCCATCGCAGGACCCAACCTGAGGGCCGGTGCTCCATTACCAGTCTCCTGAGCTGCGCCTGAGCTTTGTGATGACGAGTCCGCCGTTGCCGATGCGGCTGTCGTAGTAGCTGCGGCCGTCTCGGTTCGACTCATACTCTCCGCCGTCGTTGTGGCTTCCGATGACCCTGGCGAACTGTCGAACATGGTAGTAGCAGTAGTGGTAGGCTCCGCAGTAACTCCAGTAACAGTCTGGACATCGCCATTCGAGGCAGTATACACTCCTGAGATCGCGTTCCCAGAACCGCCGACGTCGTCATGGTAGTCGCCTGGTACGAAACATCAGTCACTCGAACAATAAAAAAGGTGCGACACTTGGGACCATCTCACCATTCGTCGGATCCATGCACAACAACGAATCATCAACAAACAAGAAACAAGTCTCATTGCTTTCGCACTCCAGATCGACAGTCTGGCGCTTTTTGACCTTGAGCTTCTTCGCTCTCATCTTCTTCAGCGTCTCCTCAACACAATCTTGCGTGTCATCGATTAGAGCCTGTGCATTGCACTGTCCTATAGCTTCGAGTTCTTCGCAAACAGTGCTTCCGTCGCAATCTGTTTCGGATCCAGGTGTGTAAGGCCAAGCGAGAGCGACATCAGAGGTGCAACTTGATGCTTTGACGAGAGAGAAGCTGGAGGCAAGGATAAGGGTGCTGGCGGTGGAGAGCTTCATGTCGAATGTGAAGAAGCAGAAGTAGGTACGTACCCTCCACTCGAAATCACGACCAAAGTGGAAGATATATATGAACCTCGCCTTCATGGTGAAGTCGTCTTACTTTGACGGACGTGCTTGGAAAGGCTTGAATTCTTCAAAGACCATGTTCCAGAATCTTGCTCTGTATCAGCACCGGTGTGCTTTGGTTATGGTCCATACCAGATGCGGACCACACATGCTAGATGCAGACGAGAGTTCCTTGGCGTGGCTGTTGTTGCCAAGACAGGGCTGAATGTGGGTAGCGAGATGGTCCTGGTGAAAGAGACTACTGCGACTCTGGCGGGTGTGAATAGATTGGAGAGAGTCACAAGTTTCGTTGGTATTCATTTACAATTCGCCACATGTTTGAAAGAAAGCCAGCCTTGCATCAAAAAGGTTCAACCATCATGCTTTGAGTATATAAGCGAAGAGGCTTGAGGCTTGAGCCGCGTGGTGAAAAGGTCGTTCCACCTCTGAATCAGGAGTGTCGTTCTCAGCTGATGCGCCGGGGAAAAAGTTGTCTTCCGGCCGGTCGACATGACATCTGGGAAGCAAAGGTCCAAGTTTGGCAGGCCAGAAAGGAAGGTTTTCCTCCTTCAGATGTGAATGAAAATGAGAGCGAACAGCTCCAATCTGATCATCTCTGTTCCCCTTTGCAGAGTTGACAACCCATGGCTCGACGCATAGATTGAGGTGTAGGTTGGCCAGAGTAATGGCTTCATTCTCGAAAAAGCCTGTTGGAATGCTCGTACTTTCCCACAGATCCTGTCAATAGATGGCGAGTGTATATGCAGATAGGAAGGTCCAAGAGCTGCCCATGTGGGGCTGTCTTGCAGTAGGCAAAGAAAGGCGCAAATGAGTGCGCCATCTTCGCAAGGCGCTGAAACTGACTGTGTGAGAAGAAGCCGTACAGCATACACCAGTTCCAGTCCGAATCCGGACCCCCTTTGGAGCTGTGTTGATGCGATGAAAGAGATTCCCCAGCGAAAGTTTCGGTCTCCGGAAAGACGCTGCCTCGTCGTGTAAAGGATTTGAGATCTTATGAAATGGATGCTGTCGGCGTACTCAACATAGACGTCTTCTTCAGCCTCCGTGTCGGCGTAATCGACTTCGTACAATACTTTCAGGGCACTGGAGGGGAAGCTCCCACAGATCTTGTTCGCGTAAGCTTGGTGATGACAATGCTTGGACCGACATGCTCGCGAGCTCGACCATTGTAGGTGACCAAAGGCTTGTATGCTTCAACACCGGCCTGTAGGAGACCGATGTCAGTAGGGATTGGTGTGTCGAAATAGTCATCGAGCCACTGGCGCCCAATATGGAGCTGTAAGTAGCCTCCACATCATTCATGCGTAAGGCACTCGTACACCATTTGGCCAGCACTCGGCGAATCTGTCGAGGATGTACAGCTCCACTCTACGGACCAAGCGAAGGTCGGCACGTCGCAGACAGTCGTCTATCCTTCAGGGAAAAGAGCGCAGAGCGCGCACGCTAATACCCATGACGGCGTGCCTTCCCAGAGTGGTAAAGATCTATGCATTTCTACCTCTCCATCATCCGCAACGCACTCGTAGTTCTGTCAAGCCATAGCATCTTACTGACTACACTACAGCTTTCGCAAGACCAGAAAATGGCCTGCTCTACAAGTGTCGTGAAGGCTGCAAGGACCTCCTCACTGAACCAAATCTTCCCCGCCATATTCGCGTGCATACACTGCACATATTATCCACGATCCTCACAGAATCTGGCGCAGAACAATGCTTGAAAGACGCCGCCGAGGTTCTCAGTCAAATGGATGCCACCGACTACCAAGTTCAGCTTTTGAAGAGCGACAACGACAAAATGCTCGCAGACTTGCAGACCTGGCGCATTAAGGAGGGTCTTGTTGGTGCCGATGTGGAAGAGGCTCTCATCGATCGCGAGCAAACGGGAACAGGCAAAACGGAAGCTCCGGGGTACTGACGTTTCGATCGAGACATCCAACAGGAGTTGGATCAGGAGTTGGAAGAAGAGCTTGAGCACATTGGATATGTTGCGCCAGGCTATGCTACGAAGGCTACGGCGGCCGGGCAGGAGCGGGAGCGCGGGAGAAAGGAAGGACAAGGCTTGAGTGATTTGGTGAATCCATCGCGTCGTGATGATGAGGACGAGTGGTAGAGGGTAGTTAATGTTTACGAAGTGTTGCTGTGTCTTGGTGCTGTAAGTAATATCGGCTTACTAATCACTACCCACCACTTGCTAGCGAAGGAGAAGAGGGAGAATACTCTTCAGAGATTTCAAGACTCCTTCCACAGCATGCCTGCTTCTTGTGTCATTTGGAAAGACTTCCGCTCAGGCACGAGGGTAGAACAATTCTGGTATTCTACTCCGCTCGCGCTCGCAGTCTCTCACCTTCACCCTGTAGCTTCAGTACTGGCAGACGTATATCTGATCCCGAGCGGCCCGCACTTAGCGCACTCGCAATCTCTATATATTTCCTCCATCTCTCTTGCACATCACTTTCCTTTTCTCTTTAGCTCTGCAAGTATCCCCCATTCCCGTTCATACATTTGCACTCTCTAATACCCTCGCAGCTTTGCCTTTTGGCTTAGATCAAGTACTTCCACTCCTTCCCGACACCGTGTCATCCAGTCGCTAACATTTCCACAGGTGTAGTGTAAGCCGCGCCGACAACAACGACAACGCCCCCGACCTCGACTAATATCCATCACAGATCTGTTCTTTTCAGTTTGTAAGTTTACCAACTCCGCCGACTACCCTTTCAGCATCCTAACCTTTGTCCAGAATCTCTGAAACGTGGCTACGGCCACTTCAATGATTATACTTATTTTTGGCCCTCGATGGGTGGCCGCTGGGCTTGCCTATGTCGCCTGTCACCGTGTCGCTGGTATTGCACTACCTCCAGCTGACGCGAAATCACTTTTTTCATGAGTCCTCTTGCGCTGCGGCGAAGAGCTTGAGAAGAAGAGTAGTGAAGGTAGAAACGTGATGGTGTGCGATGTAGGCTATTACGTGGTCAGTGGATGGCGTTGGGGGTCCGGTGGACACTACAACGACTTGATGAGTACGTCTCGATGCGCGGCGGCCATGCACTCTGGGCGTCACGGAAGAGGCGCATTTTGCATTTGGTTGCGAGAGGAAACCGAAAATTGGAAGGCAGTATTGCTGTGCGGGCATGTGGGCTTGGCTGCGGACAGCTGCAACTACAGTACCAACGCCTCTCCGTGTCGCATTATCGCTGGCGCTTCACGTAGGCATGGACACCTGCGGTTGAGGCTGCATATACGCGTGCAAGGCGCTTCCGGAAGTCGCGCTATGCGAAGATGGTGACCTCATCTCCCAAACGAAGGTGAGCATACTGAACATAATCCAGGCTTCTTGATGACGGTTCCGCACCGAATGATTCTGTCGCTACTTTCCAGTGGCCTCCGCTTCCTCACGCCCTCAGCGGTTGGACCGGAGCTAGAGAGAGATCGAGACCGACAAGATTCAGCATGCAAGACACAAGGCGTAAGAGGGCATGAAACAACGCAAGCAAATTTCAGATGGTCGTGGCGCAGGAGTGATGACAACAATGGACAAACTCGACATATGAGGGAGTTCATGTGCATAATTGCCAGTTCACGTAGGAGAGTATCGCCAGAGGCGCTTGGCTGGGCAAATTCTGATGGAAGTCTTTTAAGTCCGTCCATATCAACACTCACTCCTCGCTTGGCAGTGTTGCTAGGTATCAAGAAGCCATTCGCTCATGGCCGGGGTGTGAGGGCCCGTCCTGGTACCGACTCAAAGCATTGCCGGTCCGTACATTGTTGGTGAATCAAGCGGACTCTGCCTCTTGCATCTTGTATATAAGGATGTCCAGACGACAAAGTTCGACAATACCGAGGCCTTGTTCATAGACTTGTAGCTATAGTGCAGGAAAATGGTTGTTTCTGGCGTAAGTTCTAGGATAGTAGATGTTGTGGCCAGAGCTAAGGAGCCAAGGTCGGTGAACTCTCTGCCGGGCAGCAGATTTTTGCCCATTTCGTGGACTCCCTTTACAGAAGTTCTACTAGTTTGGCTTAATTGCGTCTGTGTGGATAGAGCTGTGCGTGAAGGCGAAGAACTTGTTTTGGCTTCTAAGCCAAGTAAATCAAGTCGATGGTGTCGGTCTTGTGGTAGTAGTGTTCCCTGGAATATGTTATCCTGGCCCGCATGCAATGCTATGATGTATCAGTCTTGCTGTGTGTGGCTATGAAATCAATCACGCTCTCTATCTCTATGATGCCGATAATGCCGTCGACTGCTGTGTGTCTCGCGATCTCTTGAGCGGCTTCGACTGCTGTGCCTATGCCGATGCTCCCGTTCCCTGGATTGACTTCGATGTCTTGAACGCCGATCCTTGTGATGTCTGTCGCGACTACGCTTCTCTTCGACCGGCGCAGCCAGGCTGAAGCCGTCCAGACTGTCCTCATCATCGTCTTTGCGCCGCCGCCGCCGTCCTTCTTTCTCACGTCTCTGCTCCTTCTTCAACTGCTCCAGCTCAGCCTGCTGTCTCTTCTGCCAAGCTTGCCTATCTCGCTCGCTCTGCTTCAGCTGCTTCTGCGCGTGCTGCATCGCTGCGAAAGGATCGTTGGAAGAGATGCGAATCTGTTCTCGCTCTTTTCGTCGTGGGTCCTCATTGCCCCAGACATCCTTCCCTTTCATCTCCGCCAGCATCAGCTCATTTCTTGACATGGTCGGATCGGAGTTCTTAGTCGAAGATCTATTATCACTCTCCGAATACCAGGGCTTCTGCATACCGTTCTGATATCCAGCTGCATTGCTGAAGCGCATGGTCACTTGGTCTTCTTCTCTTCTCCGCTTCTTCGCCTTCTCAGCCTCTACCTCCTCATTCTTCTGCGTAGCTCGGAGTGCTTTTTCATCCCAGGCAGGAAAGAGCTGAATATTTCCAGCATGGTCCTGCAGTGGCGCTTCCTTTTCTTTGCTCTTCAATAGTTCCTGCGTGGCCCGCGTCCCGGTGTCTGTGATTTGCCTTGCATACCGTATATCCCGGTCCGTATCATCCTCGCCCCGAAGCTTTCTCCGCTTGCGATCTCTCCTACCGTACGTGTCGTCGTGCTTGGATCGTCGCCAGTCGTCCTCCTTCGGCTGTTCGACATGTTCGACCAAAGGTGCCACCTTCTCCCCGCGCAGTGAAGCTATCCTACGCTGTGCATCTTCCTCCTGCATACGCTGCTCAACAGCCTCTTCCCTTGCTTTTGCCTCTGCCTCATCCCGTCGCACGCGCTCGACATTGTCGGCGTTGTATACATTCCAAGACTTCTTACCCAGCAGATGTAGTACCATCTTTGCCCGTCGATTACCTGGATTCAGCTTTGGTCCGCCGTCACGCAGCAGACGCTAGAGCTTAACGCTGGTGTGAGACATATACCGAGAGATACTTCCTGACTTCCCCATGGACGCCGTTCGCAGTCAGCCACGAATCAGCGAGGTGACAACCTTAACCGCCTTCGCTTGCACGGCGACGCATGCGCTGGCGATCTGTCAGATAGCAGGCGCCTTTGCTCAGGTTCTCCGTGGTAATGGTTGGCTGGGGATGTAGCTGAGGTGTGTACGGCGGCATTAACGATACACTTCAACGGCGCCGTTTGATACGCCGCCAAACCCCTACAAGGCTCAGTGCTCTCTATGCGCATGCAAGGTACCTGTAATCATACCTCAGCGCTATGACTGCGTTCAGACTTCGCAAGGACATTCATCCAACACCACTCTGCTAATCTACTCATGCCAATGGACAATCATCTGCTGCAAGCCTTCGGCAGCCTGCAGGTGCCACAGACCGCCAGCAGATCTCCGCTCCTCGCAATGTTCCCCGGCCGACACCTGTAACCATATCCTCTACGGCTGCAAGACCTCCCGCCCGCCACTGAAGTTTCATGACCTGATACCCTTCGTACTCTTCGGGTCGCTTGCAGCATCCATATACTACTGCTCCCGCTTGCTATCTCGGATCTTGCTTGCGCGGATAGGCCGGCCGCAAGATATCACAACGGGTACTTGCATGATTGATCGCGCATGATCGCGCATGCCAGTGACGAGCAGAGCCGAGCGAGCCATTATATGCGTTGCTGTATTGTGCAACGTTCCCATCGTCAAGCGCTCCACCGCTACTACTGAGCCCTCTACGCACTCAATTGCCTTTCTGTGCGCGAGTCACAGTATCGAGTATCCGCGTTTCACATCCCTTCCCTCGCGTACAGAGCCCGCCGGTCAAACTGCTGGACTTGAAGAACGCGTGAAGCTTTCTGAGCTCCCGCCAGACTACTGCGCGCGCCGACTACATCAGATCTGCGATCACGAGGCACAGCCTTTCCAACGTTCTGAAGAGCTTACATCTTCCGTTGTTCTCGAAGAATAGCACACAAGCACAGCTAGCTTCTACGTTAGCACTGCCACGACCTGCTCGACCGATCCAAAATGCCAGTGTATCTGCTACATGGCTTCCGCTGGCCACGACCGCTTGTTCGAATACATATCATTTTGAAGAATTTGGATGATGCGGCTGCAGAATGGCTGGTAGCGCCGGGAACGACAAAGGCGCTTCTCGACAACTTTCAGGAGCTATTTCCAGAATGTATGGCACATCTCCCGGACTTACGGTTCGTGGAGCAGTACGATCCCAACGATCTCTCCCCGAGCGCATCCAGCCAACCATATGCATACGTTGCCGATATCTGCGAGGAGGTCAAGTTGGGCATAGATATTGATGCTTTTCGGGCGAAAGGTGTTGGAAATGAGCAATGGTCTTCTCTTTGCGAGTTGCGAGACAAGATAGCGCCAGAAGAGAAAGTAGGCTGGTATGTGGTGGTATGTGGTGACGAAGATCGATGGGCTCCTCCGACGGTGAGCTTGCTGCAGTCAGGCGGGCACAATGGTATTCGACGCGGGAGTGAGGCAGATAGTGCGAATTCAAGCACTAAGCAGAGTCCCGAAGTAGGTGGACGATCTCGTGCTTGAGAAGACCATGTTGACGGTGTGATAGCAAACGTTGGCGATGCCCGTGGAAGAGGAGTCGCGTGGCTTCCGAAAGTTGTTCGGCACTGGCAGGTTCAGACGAAAGAGGTAAGTGCAGACCTGAGCGCGCAGCGACACACATCACATACTCATCAATCTCAGCAAATCTGCCGGGAATCGAAAGCCCCTCATCAGCTCGCCTAACTCGCAAGAGAAATTGCCGTCTCTGCCCATATCCAGCCCGACGTCAGCCATGTCCAACAAGCCTCCACAACTCCCGAACCCGACGACATGCACGAAATGACAACCACAGTCGCCGGGCGGCGTCACCAACGGCGTCAATGGAGCAAATGCACATTCTACCAGTATCTCTTCCACATCCATGACACCAGCACCTTCAAGTACACCACCAACCACAGCAGGCGCGACCAATAGCAGCGTTGCCGGATCAGTTTCACCTATCCGAGAACAGTCGAGGACTCCAGATACTGAAATATCCATATCTCCAATGCGGCGCCATTCGAATACCCCATCACTAGCTAGCGTGCGAGGCGTCAGTCCTGGCGCCGTGTGGAGAGCGCTCGGTCCTCTGGACCGCTTGAGGAACTCAAGTCCTGTGGCGAACAAAAGTGTGAATGGACACATGCCTCAGAATCCGACGCCGCTCCAGCAATCGCAGCAAGCCGAGCAGGTCAAGCCGCCAGCCGAGAATGACCTATCCGCGAGCAGGCGACTGTCGCGCAACACCACGCTTGAGACCATCCCGGCCTCACCACCTGTGCACCAGCCTACTACTTTCACCTCGCATCCTAGCTCACTGCTGCCGGCTCAGCAGCCGACCAAAGCAGCTCCACCGTCCAAGGCTGACGTCGGCGGCGAAGCTGAGGTCATCTCCATGTCACCAGCACAGCCAACACCAATCCAATCATGGCGACGATCACGAGGCTCGCTCAATCTGTCTGGAAACGGATCATCGTCGAATCTGGTGTCAGTACCTGAGAACAGCAGTCCTGCTACGTATGTGCCAACGACCGGCGACACGAGCCTTCACGACGGCAAGAAGTATCGCTCAGCCAGCGTGGGTGCCGAAGAGCCGTATTTTGGTCAACGACTCAGCCAGTTCGATCTGATTGCGAATAATATCGAGAATGCATTTGTCAGCATGCGATGAGACGAGCTGATGCTATCTATCTGGACGGACGCAATCTTGGAGACGAGTATATGACGAGCCATTTAACGATCATCCACCCGACAGCCAATTCATTGAATCATCTATTCGAGTGGAGCACTTGTCGTTTGGAATAATAAAAGGTAGACAGGACTGCAAAGATGAATTCGTATTATTATATAGACAGACGATCATGCTCCACGCACATGACCCGGTCCGCTTTCCTTTGCACAGCATTCAAATATGACGGAGCACGTGGCTGTCGACACTAGCACGTCTGGAGCCTGGTTGTGAACGCGGGACGTAGGAACATTACCCATTGAAATAAGCCGTGTACGGTGTGCCGTATAATAAGTAAGGAGGATATGTCGACATGCATTTATTTGCAAAGCTTGAAAACAACCCTCCGAATATTCAAGACCAAGCGGCGGTTATGAACCCAAAAAAATTTACCTTACGTTGAAGATGGAAGAAATAATACGCCTCTGTCGTTATCGTCTACTTGACCAGACCAAAAAGGGCAAAAAAATAATATTAAAAAAAAGATTTCGAAATTGTCATTCATTCCTGGGTATATATATCCAGAGCACGATGTCTCGTAAGCATTCTCAGAAAACAAAACCACCCCCCACCCCCCAAAAGGCGCCGCGTCCGTCCACCATCGATATCATCAATCGGTCCATCTAAAGCTCCTCCTCGCCCGCAAAGGAGACATATTCTCGCTACCACTGGGCGAAGGAAGAACGCTGCTGTCGCGTCCTCGTAAGGACCATTGCTTTCGCAGCTGCTCGAATGAGCCTTTGCCGATCGACTCTTTGGCTTTCCGGGGCGATGCGTCCTACTGCGGCGCTCCAGACTCGCCACTTTCTGACTTGCGCTGGCCGAACATGCTGCTTAGCTTGTCGCCGATTGCAGGTCCACCAGCGGTGCCTGGGGCGAGTTGACCCGGTGCGGCGCCTCCCTTGTTCATCCAGCCAAACCACGAGCCTCTGTTGGCATGTTTCCTTGCCGCGTCTTCGTCCACGTTCTCTTGCACGAGCCGCAGCGGTCGTGGTTTGGATCCCATCATGATAGCGCCCGACTGCTTGTCCTTGTCGCCTGAAGATGTCGTGCTTCGTGGTGGCGATGAAGGATTGCTGCGTTCTGAGTTGATGCCGCTCGCAAGATCATCATCCAGTACCGGGTTGGAGATGACACTGTTCCGGTTGCTTTGACTCGTGAACTTGCTGTCACGTTGTGCGCTGTCTTTCTCGGATGGAGCGGTCTCAGCTATTGTCGGAACGTGAGAGCCCGAGGACGGGTTGCGTAGCGGGCCTCCGAAGAAAGAATTGCGACCAGTTGGAGAGGTCAGACCAGGGCTCAGAGGTCCTTGCGATGGGCCCCGATACATGTTCGAAACAACACCAGCAGACGCACCAGCTGGCCATTCTGAATTTGCTCGCCTATGGCCATGTGCCGCACGTGTAGATCGTGATCGCGAAATCGGCACACTTGGCGCTGTCTGAGGATCCTCGTTGAGTCCTGGTGTCTTTTGTGGAGCTTCGATGTGGTCAGGTTGCACTTGCTGGCTCAATGGTCTTGGCTTGGGTCGATTTCCACCTATGACACTTTTCGCTCTTTGCAGCAGACTGGGCTGTTGCTCGCCCTCCTCGGGTGGTGGTGCTGGAAGGTCCTTATTCTTGTCAGCCTCACCATACCTTCGACTGACGGCACCCGGTCCCGACATCAGATCCGGTGTCCTATCGAGGATCTGTTCGAATTGCTCATGCTGCAGGAGGCGAGAGATGATATTGTTAATATACAGCGTCAGCGCCTTGTTCTGGTCCCGCAAGCTGTTCACTTCAGCCTGCAGTCGTCGACTGCTATCAGTACCATCGTCGCTATCAGCTTGCGACTCCAGCTCGTCGGCCAATGTTGTGCCGCCCAGGGTTTCGCCAGTGCCCGGGTTGCGTGAAGGTGGGCGCGAGCCATCATGCGAGGGTGCATGAGATGGTGCTCTGAGGAAGTCTCCGTTGAGAGTTTTCTCAGACAGCAGAAGCTGGAAGGACTCGTTCTCTTCCATCAGACGAGCATTCTGCATCTTGACATCGTACAGCTGTTTTTGGATCTCTTGCACGCGGCCACCTCCTAGATGATCCGCTTCGACCAATTTAATCTGAGCCTCCGCAAGCTCCATACGCAGTCCCTCGATGATCTTGTCTTTTTGCATGACCAATTTCGAGTTGTTTCTTGATGTCGAGTCGCTTCGCTGGACGGAGGGTGGAGCGAATTGGCGATCCGTGCCGTCGGGGTTGGGAGACGGGTTGGCGCTTCTTCCACTAGAATGTCTGGACAACATCGGTCTCTTATCATCCTCCAGCCCAGCACGCATCTCTCGTTGTGCCAGCGACTCCCTCAGTCGTTGCATTGCAGTCTGCATTTCTTTCTCGCGTGCCAAGGCCTCCTCCCTCTCCTTCGTTGTCGCTGCCTTCTCACTCTCGTAGATCTGCTCCATTTCACGTCTTGCTCGTAAGCTTTCCTTCTTCTCGTTCTGTAAATCGTTGATGCGTTCCGATTGCTCTCCAAAGCGTTCCTCCAACATGCCCTGCTCTTTCACCGCTTCGTCTAATCTGGCCTGGAGCACTGCTGCCTGCTGCTGTGACTCTTCGTAGGCGCGCTCGGCCTCGTTGAGTTTCTGCTGCAAGTCGTCCATCCTTGCTTGCTGCTCTGCTTTGGCCTCTTCTTCTGCGGCGGAGTCCGGTGTTTGTGGTTTCCTCGCTGCCACTCTCTCGCGTGCGGAAATGGGGCCGCCGTTTCTCACCGACTTGGTACGATTTATGCCATTCGCCGCCGTGCCTGAAGCTGTAGAGGTGGCAGAGCGCGTTCCATCTCGCGTCGGAGTGGCGGAGATGGTATTGGCAGCATTAGGAGTGCGACGACCAGTGGCCGGGGTGGCCGGTTTCCTGTTAGGCGTTGCGCCAGACATTGTGCCTACGGTATTCCTGTTGTTTGTTGTGGGGAGGAGGCATTCGAACCGTGCGCCCACGCTTTCGTTATCGCAGTGACAGAAGCAGGCCAAGATCCAACTCTAATAATAGGCGCAGGCGGTGTTGCTGCAGTCAGATGGACATGTCTATGTGCTACGTATGTAGTATGTATGTAGTGTGTACTCTGCTTTTCTACTGCACAGTGCACAGTGCCACCAAGCCTGCTGCCCAGCGGAAGACGAGCGTTTCACGTGCTCAGTCGGAAATGCTGATGTCGAAGCGCGCGCAGAACTTGAAGTGCCAAGGGTCGCCTCACACGCACGCTGTCATCAATAATAATGTCATATGATAGCATCGCAGAGAAGGTGAGAGCGACTCGACCATCATCATTCCGAATTTCCCGACATGCACTTTCCCGCCGAGACGCGCGCCACTTTTAGCTTTCAGCCTTGCGAGCCTAGCGCCGTTTGACCACCTCAATCCCTGACCCGCAAAACTCAAAATCACCTGAATCGCGTGGCATGCTATGCCATACAATTGACGCATTGGAGACGTCCCACAAGTCGCATACATAGCCTCACCATGGCCGACCTCCGCACATATGTGTCCGACCACTTGCTCAAGCTGGTCGGCGGCAGCGAGGACATGATAGTGGATTTCGTGCTGTCGACTGCGAAAACGGCCCAGTCACCGTCGCAGTTGGCAGACAAGCTCCGAGGCATGCTGGACTCCAACGATGCTGATCTGAAGCGCTTCGCTGATGGACTGTATGCTCAGATCCCCAAGTCGAATGCTCAATCTCTGCCGAAACGAGAAAAGCCCAAGGAGTCGCGGAAAAAGTATGCCATGGTCGAGATGGAACTGGACGAGGAAGCACCGCGGGAGAGCGATAAGAAGGAGAGCAGGGAAAAGAAGTCCAAGCATAGGCCCGAGCGGGAGAGGCGAAGATCTCGGAGCAGAGAGAGGCATCGTGAAAAGAAATTGAGAAGGCGCGATGGCCATTTTGATGATCGCTGGGGCGATGCTGAGGAGGATGAGCCGGAAGAATTTCCGTCTCCGCCTGCAAAACGAACCAGATTTGAAGACGGCTCGCGATCGCCGCCGAGGGACAGTCCTGATCGCAAGTCTGAGCCGGAAGAGGACGAGGAGGAACGGGATCGGAGAGAGCGCAAAGCCTTCGAAGAGCGGTTGAAGACTAAAGATGCTGGCAATACCAAGAAGATCACTGAGGACCGCTCATCGAAGCGCGAAGCAGAAGACGAAAAGCGCAGGGCGCAGGCAGGGAAGCTTTCCGCAGCTGAGATGAAGGCGCTGCGCTTGCGATCAAGACAGGACTATCTCCAGAAGCGATCCGCGCAAGAACTGGCTCTCTTACGAAAGCAGGTTGCAGACGAAGCCGAGGAGGAGCGCAATAATCCTGGTTTGACTCAGGAAGAGCGAGATGAATTTGCTCGGAATCGAGAAGCGCTTCGTTTGGCCGAAGCGCGAGAGAACATTGATGACCATTACGATGGATATGCTATGCCCGAAGACTACATTACCGAGAAGGGAAAGATGGACATGAAGCGGAAAGAAGAAGCACTCTACAGTCGCTACGTGGATCGGGATGCCCAAGGCCGAGAGCGGTATGTGACTGAGCATGAGGAGTGGGAGCGAGAACAGCTCGCTAAGACCAAAGCCCAGATTGTGGTGGCAGATCGCGTCAATGAGGCCGAATACGAGTATGTCTTTGATGAGGAGCAGCAGCTGAAGTGGGTCACCGATGCCGCCATGAAAGGTGGTCTGAGTGACATGAAGACAGCCGAAGAGCGGATGTTGGCTCAGCAAATGCTTGCTGCGGAACGAAAAGCCAAGACCATCGAGGAGAAACGCAAAACTCTACCCGTCTACCAGTATCGGGACATCTTCCTAAAGGCTGTAAAGGACTATCAAATTGTCATCATTGTTGGTGAGACTGGATCAGGTAAGACGACCCAGCTACCACAATACCTCTACGAAGATGGCTACTGCGAAAACGGTATGAAGGTTGGTTGCACCCAGCCAAGGCGTGTCGCTGCGATGAGCGTTGCTGCACGTGTGGCTGAAGAAGTCGGAGTCAAGCTAGGCAACGAAGTCGGTTATGCTATCCGTTTCGAAGATGCGACTTCCGAGAAGACCAAGCTCAAGTACATGACGGATGGTATGCTGCTGAGAGAGTTCTTGACCGAACCAGATCTGGGTGGCTATAGTGCTCTCATGATTGACGAAGCCCACGAACGGACTCTGCATACTGATATTCTCTTTGGCCTGGTCAAAGATATCGCTCGTGGACGACCAGATCTCAAGCTTTTGATTTCATCCGCCACCCTTGACGCTCAGAAGTTCAGCGAGTTCTTTGACGATGCACCGATCCTCAACATCCCTGGACGAACTTATGATGTCGAGATGAACTACTCCCTCCAACCTGAGGCCAACTACCTCTCAGCAGCGATCACTACCGTGTTTCAAATCCACCTATCGCAACCGATGCCAGGAGACATCCTCGTATTCTTGACCGGACAAGATGAGATTGAGCAAGCGGAGCAGTCGTTGCAAGAAACAGCTCGGAAGCTTGGCAGCGCCGCGCCAGAGCTAATGATCTGTCCCATCTACGCCAACCTCCCTACCGATCTCCAACAAAAGATTTTCGACCCAACACCGCCAAAGGTGCGCAAGGTGGTCCTCGCAACGAACATCGCCGAGACGAGTTTGACCATCGACAATATCGTCTACGTTATCGATCCTGGCTATGTCAAAGAGAATCGATACACTGCAGCTACCAACATGGAGGCTCTCGTAGCGGTACCCATCTCACGTGCGTCTGCGAATCAGCGTGCTGGACGAGCAGGTCGAACACAACCCGGCAAATGTTTCCGCTTGTACACAAAATGGGCATACTACAACGATCTCCCCGAAAGCACTACACCTGAAATCCAAAGGACAAACCTAAACAGCATCGTGCTCATGCTCAAATCTCTCGGCATCAACGATCTGATCAACTTTGACTTCATGGACCCACCAGCACCCGATATGCTCATCAAATCCCTCGAACAACTCTACGCTCTCGGCGCCCTGAACGACAAAGGCGAACTCACCAAAATCGGTCGGCAAATGGCCGAATTCCCTGCAGACCCCATGCTCGCCAAGGCAGTCCTCGCCGCAGACAAAGAAGGCTGCGTAGAAGAAGTCCTCTCAATCATAGCCATGTTGGGAGAAGCTTCCGCCCTCTTTTACCGCCCCAAAGACAAAAAACTCCAAGCCGACGCCGCACGCGCACGCTTCACATCCAAAGAAGGCGGCGATCATGTCTCATACCTCAATATCTGGAATCAATGGGTCGATTCAGATTTCTCATACGTCTGGGCAAAAGAGAATTTCCTCCAACAACGCTCCCTCACACGGGCCCGCGATGTTCGAGATCAACTCGCCAAACTCTGCGACCGCGTCGAAGTAACCCTCTCAACCTGCGGAGCCTCAAACCTCCCACCCATCCAACGCGCCATCACAGCTGGTTTCTTCCCCAACGCCGCCCGTTTGCAGCGCGGAGGCGACAGCTACAGAACCGTCAAGAACAACATGACCGTCCACATCCATCCCTCCTCAGTTCTCATGGACGTTCGACCGAAATGGGTCATCTTCTACGAACTAGTCCTGACGAGCAAAGAATTCATGAGAAGTGTCATGCCTTTACAACCGGAATGGTTGACAGAAGTCGCACCGCATTACTATAAGAGTAAAGATGTTGAGGCTCTTGGGATTGATAAGAAGATGGCCAAGATTGAGGATAAGAGGTAGTAGTGTTTTTTGATATGTCGAAAGAATAGATGGATGAAACTTTTTTTTCTCCTCGTCGCGTACATGGTCACATGTCTGTGGAACCTTCTTCGGAGTCGTTCTTGTATCACCGCGATGATGCCCTTTCTTCTTCCACCAGGAAGAAGAACCTGAGGAGTACACGACGATTCGTCGTATCGCGGTAGAGTCCTCATGGGAAGAGAACAGAGCAAGAAAAATAAAACCTACTTTTTACTTTTTAGTTCTTATCTCGGGCGCAACGCAAGGAATTAATTCATCGCTGGCGAGGTGGACGGCTGAAATCATTTGCGCGTCTCTTCTCGGTCGTGGCAGGGGGTCGGCATGGAGGTAGAGACGACTGCGCCTTCGACAGAAGTCCAGGAGGGAGCTTTGAAATGCTGAGAATCACTTGGTTCCATGTCGAAGTGAGTGTTGAAGAAGAAGACCATTGTTGGTTTTTGTGGCTGTACGGGACTGGACTCGAAGCAGCGAGATACAGTACATCCATCGGGAGAAAGCTCATCCTCTACGTGTGTGTAGCTGAAGACAGGCGTGCTTATCGTCTTGAAGATCAGACGAGCTTGATCGCGCTCTTCAGCGGGTGTGAGCGGTATTGTGCTGCAAGTTCGTTCAGATTTCACGATGGGCCGGCCAAAGCCTTCTCACAATGGACACAGAAGGGGCATTTAAGAGAAGAGTATATCACACACACTCATGAGTGCAAGTCAGGACGACTGATAGCCAGCCGCTCTTTTTATTCGTTGAGTTTGTCATAGAGTCGAAGCTGTCTCCCTCCGAAAAATCCTCGGGATGATCCCCTTCGTCGAACTGCTCCTTGTCGCGTACGAACTCGAGTATACATTGAAAGAAGGCTGCGCCATCACTCCAGATCCACAAGCATAGCCGTTCCAGAACTCTGGAAAATGCTTCGCCAAAAACGCGTTATATGCTGGCAAGCAACCGGAGATGATCGTAGCTGCGGTCTCGATAGTAGAATAAATCGCGGCCTGGGGATTCTCGTAGCTATCGTCGCGCGAAATTGTGACTGCGTAAAGGCTGTAGAGCCGAATGATGGAAATGATGCAGACCGAACCTCCGAGCGCGAAGACGAGCATGAGCATGTTCTTTTGACGACGAGGCAGGCGGAGGGATTTTACGACTGGTAGGGGGAGGATGGCGACGAGAATATCCGTGAAAATCCCTAGGGCGGAGTTCAGGAACCTATGCGATGGCGAGTCAGATCAAGCCTTATCAGTGTCGAGTTCGTGGGATTAGATACCACAATGGAAGTCTAGGAAGGCATTTTCCTGTTGCATCCGGATGCCAGAAGTAATCGATCGGCTTGCAGAGGAAGATCAGGGATACGATGGCGTAGATCGAGTAGGCAACGATGATGGTCGCCACGATCCATCCGGCGATTTGAAATTTGCGTATCGATCCGAATACTCTTAAACACTGAGCGACCTGGATATTGGAGGTATCATGTCAGTGTTGAGTCGAATTTCCAGCACGAGATGTGCTTACGACAGCCAATTTTGCCAATCCAAGCCCAATGTGATAGAATATTACCGAGAGCCAAAGCCAGAGAAGTGAGTTGATTCGTTCCTCTTTCGTGAGAGTGTGAAGATGGCGTCCGAGCCCGTAGTATGCTACAGCTCAAGTTAGCCACCATATCTCCCAAACGCAGCCTCAATTTCCCTACACACTTTCAAGCGCCACGCAAACCGTAAACACGCATGTGAATCCAAGCGCCGACGCCGAAAGTAGATCGTCCCAATCAGGTTTCCTGACGATTCTTATCCTCGTGTAAAGCCGCAAGGCTACAGCAAGTATGGCAAGGGATGTGGATGTAAAGATGACCGCATAAATCGCCGGTTGTGAAGCGTGGCCGCTGACCATACTTTCTGCATTGACAACATCCGAGTAGGGCAGGATATCGTCGATCGTTCATTAGTAATAAGTGAGGTGCAGAGAGCTGTCTTTTTCTCACGTAACATGGTCGCGGCGGGAGCAGATAGCGGATGCCTGGGCTGTCGAAGGTGTTCGCGAAGGATGGGTGCTGTTCTTCAGACGTCGTTATTCGTGGAACGGTCGGCGAAACTGCGAGAGTTGTGGTCGATCTTATCAACGCTGGCCAAATTTGGCATGGGGTCATATCTGGGGTACTCTAGGAAGATGGACTTGTGCTTCTTCACGAGAGACCTTGGCGTTCACCGGAGAGGTTTGGGGAATCTCAATGGTCAATCAGGCTTGGTATCTTGATCACCGAGCATTTACCAGGTTAGCACTAAAATGTTCTTGGAGAGGTGAATCAAAGTCTACGGGTAAAGAGATGTCAGCTGCAAAGATAACGAGGAGCCATCTCATACCGTTCAAGGTTCCCCGCATACTAATCTATTATCTGAGCGCGATGTCGTTCCAGTAGAACGTTGTATACGACCCGAGGTTAGGCATGCGCTGGGCATCAAGAATAGAGCAGAGGAGCTGCCAATGCTAGAAAGCATAGCGGGTAGGTCGCGGATTCTGATAACGCATAACGCTCCCTGATTTCAAGCATCAACCTATGTCGATAACAAGCAGCGGGATTCGCGTCGGGCGTGGGTTCGATACGTGCGTGTTATTCCATATCGTTCGAATACGCTCTTGCTCTTGCATTCTGGGGTTCACGACAAAAGTGCCCACCCCGTTCTGGCCATAATGATTCCTTTGGATTGTTATGGCTCCCTATACCAGTGCCTTTTGCTAGTGCATGACTCGAAGGCATACGATGGCTTGAAAAGGAGAGCAATCTGAGAGTCTTGGCATCAACCACCTCTCCACTTTCGACGTCCCGATGGCAAGCCGAGGTACAAGCTGTAAGACCTCACTCAAATCACAACAATCACTATGGAGCTTCTGCCATGTGTGCATCGCAACTGCTCAGACTTGAGCTCGATCATTCAAGAGAGTAAAGTACGTGAGGATGTCGGGACGTGTACAGCCCCGGCCGATCAAGAGAATCCTGGTCGCCAATAGGTATCTTCTCAGCTCTAACTGAACCGATGGCGACTAACAAGACGACGGCAGAGGCGAAATTGCTGCTCGAATTCTGTCGACATGTCGTGAGCTCGGCTTGGAGACCTTCGCAGTCTACACCGAAAATGATGTCAGCCACGTCTACAATTCGTCTCATGCCATCAAGCTTGAGTCTCCCTCATCGTATATGAACGTGGATGAGATCTCGAAAATCGTCAAAGAGAACAGCATCGACGCTGTCCATCCAGGATATGGCTTTCTCTCTGAATCTTCTTTGCTGGCGTCCAGCATGGCCGAGATCAATGTCATGGTTGTTGGGCCTGGAGCCGAGAATCTGGATCGAACGGGCGATAAGCTTCGGGCCAGGCAGTTGGCAGAAGAATGCAATGTGCCTGTGCTGCCAGCTTTAACTACACCGACCGGCAAGGTTGAAGAAGTTCAAAGCTTCGCGGAAAAGACTGGTCTTCCAATCATGATCAAAGCAGTCGATGGCGGCGGCGGGCGAGGTATCAGGCTTGTGCGGAAGATGGACCATTTGCAAAGTCTGGCCAAGAGAGCCATCGAAGAAAGTCCGAGTAAACAGGTTTTCGCTGAAAAAGCAGCCGTGGATGGCTATAGGCATGTCGAAGTGCAGATCATCGGGGATGGGAATGGAAATGTTATGCATCTGTGGGAGCGAGAGTGCAGCATCCAAAGGAGGTATCAAAAGATCGTGGAACTGGCGCCGAGCATGTGTCAGGATAGGAGTGCCGTACAGCCGATCATTCAAGCCGCAGTCCGTATTGCAAAGAAGGTGAGCATGCGATAGAGCGCCTTGAGAGGTCATTGCTGACAGCAACAGATCAATTACGCCTCCCTGGGCACAGTCGAGTTCCTCCTCAACCCCCAAAGCGGAGAATTCTTCTTCTTGGAAATAAATCCTCGCCTGCAAGTCGAACACACCATCACCGAATCGATCTGCTCGGTCGACATCGTCAAAGCCCAACTTCGTCTGGCTCAAGGCGCTTCATTTCCCGAGACGGGCCTAGATACCCTTTCTCAGGACCCTCTGACACCACCGCTCCAACACTCAATCCAGCTTCGAGTGACTGCCGAGGACCCCGAAAAGAACTATTCTCTAAGTATCGGCAAGATACAGTCCTTCAAATTTCCTTCTGGGGTTGGAACGAGAGTCGACACATACCTAGTACCCAACATCCCAACAGTCGTGACCTCAGACTTCGACAGCGTGATCGCAAAGATCATTATCACAGCTCTAACATGGCCAGACACTGTCTCCAAAGCCCGGCGAGCCTTGGAAGACACGCAGATCAAAGGCATCCAAACCAACCTCGCTCTCTTACGAGCCATCGTCTGGCACCCAGACTTCGAAAACGGCCAATGCGACACTCAATGGCTAGAGTCAAAACATAAAGAACTCCTAAACCTCGGCAGAAAACACCAAGACCGCGCCGATCCCTTGCACGGACTCGTACAGCCAGAACAAGCATCCAGCGCAGCTCCAGCAAGCGGAGGCACCACAATGTTCAAAAAAGACGACGCCTGGACAATCGACCTCAAATCACAATCCGGCGAAAATCAGCAACAACAACAACAACAACATTACCACCTCCAACTCACAAAAATCCTCAAAAACGACTTCCCGGCCTCATTCACAGCAGACATCCTCTACACAACCCCTGGCTCAAAACCAGTCCCCTTCACCATGGATCTAAAATCCTCGTCCGCATCAGGTTCGGCGATGAGTTCGAGTCATCCTTACGGGAAGAAATCCGACGGGAGTCATGTGATCATACCTCTGTCTGGGAAACTAGTAGAAGTTTTAGTCGACGTGGGAGACGTGATAAAAAAGGACGAGGCAGTATGTGTGATAAAACAAATGAAAATGGAAGTGGAAGTGAGATCGCATAAATCCGGACTAGTGAGTTGGGTGACGGAAGCTGAGGATGATGAAGATGTTGCCGAGGGGATGTTGGCGGCTGTGGTTGTTGAGGATGAGAAGAGGGTTGAGGCGAAGTTGTAAGAAGTGAAGATCGAGGTGGCTTAAATTCCTTTTCGGCCTTCCCCCTCCCCCTCTCCTTCAAGTAGGACTTGCCACACGCACTCGTTCTCGTCTTGCCGCCGCCCTCCTCCTCCTCCCCCTCTGTCCCCTTCCACTCTCCCTCCTCGTCAAAGCATGCATGTACTCTTCAAACTCCATCGGACTCCTAAAACCCTGTCGATGAACATCCCTCGGCATCCACAAAGCATTAGCCCATGCGGCGTCTCGAGGCTCCCCAAGCACAAGCTCATGTGTACCCATAGCAAACTCTCCACCCCACTCAAAAATCCCCTCGTAAGAAAGTTCCAACCACTCCGCACGGCCTCTCTTCACATGATCCCGCCAAGCGATCACCGCATCGTAGAGCAGCCGATGCGCGCCATCGAGGGCTGCATGAGGGGCCCCGGTCACGACCATATAGCCTGGCTCTCGGGTCGCCAGGACGATTCGGTGGAGGTGGGTGTGTTGACCTTGGCCTGGAATTTGGAAACCTCGTAGGGAGAACGAAGAGATGAGGGTTTCGCGGGATGCGTTGGGATCTATGGTATTGACGTAGACTTCGTAAGCGAGTGCGAGGGTGGATTTTCCAAGATGGTCGATTTCATCCCGACCACGCAGCGAAGGTGGGTAGCGTTCTTGCGTATCATATGAGACACGCGTACTTGACCGAGATGATTGCTCGAACGTAACGGGGGTGAATTCTGTAATCGTCATCGTGGATGGTGTTGGTTCTGTCTCAGGCCCTCCCTGATTTAAGCAGCGTTGATTTTTTTCTTTTTTTGCTGCACCGTGGAAGACTTGAAGAAATGGGAGCGGTGGGCGTGATATTTAAAGCTCTAAAAAAGACCAAAATGCTGGAATTGGTGCGATTGCCCTTTAGCTTGCCTACGATTGGACTACAGCTCTTTGCCGCTCGCCAGCCTGAACTTTGTGTCGGCAAGGCTGTGATCAGGCACCGCTTACCAGCCTCCGTCCTACAGCATAATCTGGCTCTGGCCTAGTGCTGGACCTTGGCGACCGCGTTTTGGAATCAAGGATCAATCTGCTGATGCAGATTCTGTACGATGCAGAGTCTCTTCAATCGATTTTGGAATTGTGTTTTTGTAGACACTTTGCCTGGAACCCATCTCTTGAAAGCAGGATGGCCGGTTACAATACGACTACGCGGGAAAAGGAGACAGAACGAAAGCACTCACCAGCGCCTCCGAGACATTGCATGTTGGAGCAAGGCAAGCACGCAACTCTTGAGGGCTGAATATTGGAAGCGTCATATTAGCAACTATTTCATTTTTTCATCATTGGATTGACATACTCATCTAGCGACCTGGTCCACACTGATGACAGCAGAGTCCTCACACTCATTGCACTCAGATCCGGTTCGCAGATCGATGCAGTTGCCGTTACAGCTTTCAGTAATCGGTAGTAAGTCCAATTCTCCTTTCGCCAGCCTCGCTGAACGCAAAGATATGCCAACAAGGCTCCCGGCCGTAGCTTGCTCATCCAAGCAACTTGAGTCCAGGAGCGGGCTTGCTCGCAGGCTTCTTCTCGATTCCAGCACCGGTATGTGCTTTGAGCGGGTCCTTGTCATTCTTGCCCTGCTTGTTCTTGTTGTTGTTAATCTTGCCTCGGTGCTTGTTGTTGTCTTTCTTCTGTTGCGGGCGCACGTCGGTCTTGCTGCGCTGAATGGTTACTGGATGGCTGCCGATGTACTTGCCTGTCATTTCTCGCGCAGCTTTGAAGCCCAGTTCGCCCTCTTCAAACTCCACAAAACCAAATCCTTTCGACTTGGTCGTACGTTTATCGCGAACCACGCGCGCCTTCGACACACCGTATTGCGCAAAGGCTTTTGCAAGAGAATCATCGGTGACCTCACCTGCTAAATTACCCACCATAATCCGAAATTTGGTCGGATCCCACTCGAGCAAAGATTTGTCCTCCCACTGTTCGCCTCCGCCTTTTCTCACGACAGTAAACTTGCTGTCGTCCTGCTTGCTCTTTGCATCGCCAGTCTCGGTCGCACCTGCTGCTGCTGCTGCTGCTGCTGCTCCGCCTCGCTGTCCAACGGGAGTGTGGTTTGCATTTCCTTCGGGGCGAGAGTCCTTACCCTTGCCTCTCCGGTCCTGCTGATCTGCCGGCGCATATGCGGAGTGCCACTGCGCTATTTGCTGCTCGTAATCTGGGTCGAAGTTGGCATTCTGCGCGGCGTAGGTAGAGGCAGGCGGTGGCGGCGGGGCAAATGGATTCCTTATCGCTGGCGGGCTTGCTTGATACTGTTGCTGCTGTGGTTGAGCGTACTGAGCGGCATAAGCTGGCGGATAGCCATATGCTCCATACCCTTGATTTGCGTACTGATTGTAGTCCATGTTGTGCTGGGGATGGCAGTCGCCGGTAGCTGTGTACTGGCGCTGTCGCTGGGAGGTATTGCGGTCGAAGCTTGCGTGGCCGTGAGTCGTGCTTCGCGCGCGATATGCGTCTGCCTCTGCATGATTGTAGGTATGTCGAGTCGAGTCGCGATTGCAGGTTCACGGACCCCGGCCGGCCACTCCCGCACTAGCGCAGACCTTATATATCTCCAGCTCCTTCTCTCATCAGCAAGCCCCGATAAACCACTTATAGACGAATCTACCCTTCCCGATATCTCGCAACCATTCGATACATGTTCCGCTATAATGGTATCCCGGTCCTAGAAGTCTTCGGCTGGAGGGCCAATGCCCAAAATTTCATCTCCATGGGCCAAATCCACGGCAAGACACAGCGAGAGGCCTGGCCACCTCTCTCAAAAGCAGATCAAGCCGGCATCTGCAAAAATTCAGCAACGCCGTGGCTTCTCTTCGAAGCATCACGCGACGGCCAACAGAGCGGGCGAAGCAATAGCATCGTTGAGCGAGACTCATCTGATACAAAATGAGTGTCATTTCCTACCCACCCACCCACACATCCTTGGAAAAGAACCGCACGCACTACCTATGTCACAACGTTCGTTCCGTCTACCTCTCTTCATCAACGTGCTCATCCAGCACTGTTTCTCCCACACGCTACGCATGACAGACCGCGGCTTGCACAAAACTTCCGGGAGGCGCCATGCACAGGGACAGTTGAGTGATTCCTTCCCTGACTCTGAAAGAAATGGTCTTTCTTGGTTGGAACGGTGTTCAACAGCGACTGAATCAACTCCACGTGCACGAGAAGCAACAAGGGTCGATCCACCAACCCAGAGGTCAAGTTCCGAGAGCTCTTGGGGACGGGGTACAAAGTCACTCACTACTGTTTTGGCCTTCTATAGTCGCTGATCTTGAGATTAGATGAACTAAAGTCGGTATTAAGCTAGGTAGTAACGTCCGTATTGACCTCGCATTGGCTGCAGCCAAGTATCTTGGCTTGAAACGCGTGACTTGGATAGTTATCTGGGTCAGTAACAGTTATAGTGCTCTTGAGCGACTTGGCCAGCAAGCACGAGCCTTTTCCAGAATAATCGAGCAAGGTATGTTGGTCTTCAAGGTAGGTACCTAATCATCGTGTGTCGAATGTGACTTCTGCAAAAAGGCTCTGGTTGAGATCCTGTTCTATCCTCTACGTCAACGCTCATTGGTATCAATACAATGCATAGTACTACAACTCATCATGCTTCGGCGTCGGTCTCCCGCTATCCTTGTGCAGGTCTACGCCGCTCTTCTTCCGATACTTCTCCCACAATGCAAAGAACTCCTTCTCCATGCCACTCGCCATTTGATCGGGAAGCACGACCACGTATTCGACATGCAACGATCCGTGCGACGGTCCTTTGCCTTCCTGATGTTTCCATACAGGCATGCCCTCACCTTCGACGACTTCGACTGTCCCGGGCTGCACGACTTCGCCTCGTTTTCGCGATAGTTGTACGACATGTCCGTCAAGATGTGTGAGGTTTCGCGTCCAATCGCCCATCCAAGCTTCCCTTAGTGAGAGAACTTCTCTCCAGAACAAGTTCTCATCCTTCCGTCTGAAGAAAGCGCCGTCCGTTCGTTCCTTCTCGTCTGCAACGATGCCAGGTGTCTGCTCCACGACATGCACAACCAGACTTCCAGCTTCCCAGTCAGGCGATTCATCCGCTTCATTCTCATACTGCACTCTCGCCCCTCTCGGCATACCCTTCTCAATCGTAATATCATAACTCTCCTCGCTGCGCACAACGCGTTCTCCACCGCACTTCTTGCACTTATGCCGCACCGTCGAACCCGCACCACCACACTGATCGCACTGCATCTGCATCTGCTGGAAGATGCCTGGCGCAAGCATCTGTTTCTGCAACAACATTCCATGTCCTCCACATTTCCCACACTGATCGCGATGTCCATCTTCGGATCCAGAACCCTCACACTTGGGGCAAATCACCTGCTTCTCGACCTTGAACTCATGCTCGGCGCCTGTATAAAAGTCCTTGAGCGGCATCTGTATTCTGACCTCCATATCTGGGCCCCTTCGTTGTCCATGACCAAAGTGTCCTCCACCGCCGAAGAACTGGTTGAAGATGTCAAAAGGGTTCCTACCCCCTCCTCCACCTTGACCTCGTTGCTTGTGTTGTTTGACACCCTCCGCGCCATGCTGATCGTAGATTTTGCGAAGGTCGTTATCGGCGAGAGTTTCGTATGCTTCCGAGATTTCAACGAACTTCTTGTTCGCTTCCTCGTCTCCAGGATTCTTGTCGGGATGGTACTTCTTCGACAGCCGTCGGTATGCTTTCTTGAGTTCGCGTTCGGAGGCTGATCTGTCGAGGTCGAGGATCTGGACTATAGCGTTAGGGTTGAGTTCTGACCAAGCCCATCTTCTCATCTACCTTATAGTAATCTTGCGCGGCTGCTAGAGCCAGTAGCCCCAGCAGCGCAAGTGTCGAGAAGAGCAACATATGGGGTATATATGGTCCTATCGCGTGCGTAGGTCGTGCATGTGAACGAGCGTCGATGGATGAGTGATAAAAGGTTGGGATTGAATGAGTGCAGATCTAACAGGTCATTGTTTCGAAGTGTGCTCAAGCGTTATGGCAAGCACATGCAAAAGCCAGCTCGTATCTTATCGCAAGATCGTGGGCGAGAGTCAGGAACAGGTGTTGAATCTTTCCTTCTTACCAATGCCTTTCGACCACAACATCCCTGCCAGTGACGAATCGACAGCTGGCCCTTCACTACCTAGCTAGCGTCGGAGGAGATAACTCTAATTTTCAGCCTCATTATCTCGCTTAGCGAAAACAACCACTTTATCAACTTGAGAATACAAGAACAATTCCCATCTGGCCTGGCAAGACTTATCAACTTTCATGGCCATCGAGGCGCAAGCCCGTGTGCTAGGGACTGCCGGGCTCCTGAAGCGATCCTTGGCCGAAATCATGTTCGCCGACGACCGTTGTGGACATGAATGTCAAATATAGACGACAATATAGAGCGCAGTCACGGCGTCGGGCCAAAGAATCACGAAATCGTATGTGAATGTCGGCATCCGAGGCTCGTTCAAACTTCATCTACCACTGTACATGCGAAACCATTGCCTGCAACTTGTCCCAATTATACTTCGCAGCACCAAGAGCAGCAACGAAAGTAGGATTTACATCTCCATTGAAAAAATCCAGCGTAACCATCGGCTAAGGTCCCCAATCCGCAAGAGTGAAAGTGGTCCTTAACATCGACAACAATCTATCATCTCTACCATTCTCTCCCAAAACAAGAAAAGCGCCAATACTATCGAATTCGGTAGATGTCCGAATCAAATCTTGAAGATTCTCTAGAATAGCGCTTCGCTTTGCGTCGGAAAAGTCATTACTGCCGAGTGTGAAACTCTAGAATCCTCGGATATCCTCAAAGACACCATAGTCTTCACTATAGACCATCGCGGTAAGGGCGACTCGACTCCATTCTACAGTAACAGCCAATTTTTCGGGGTCGTCGCAGTCCCAACTATGGCCTAGATTGTTGAAAGCTGCAATTTGGCCTACTGTAGCTAAAGTTCCCGTTAGGTCGATTCCTGGATTTGAAGCGGCAAGTCGCAGCGATCTTACCATGGCGCTGGATGGGCGACTCGGAAAGACGACATCTACCGTGACGACTCTGGTCCCCAGGTATGACTCCGTGGCTGTTCTCAGGGAATGAAGCATGTCCGAGAGAGCCTTTGTGCCAAGGTCTGGCCCAGCCTTTCCCAGAAAGCCAAGCTTAACGACTAGGGAGGATGTATGCGGTAAGTCCTCGGACCAGCCGCCACCGCTGTATGGAGCGTCATCTTGTGGCATCGACCACTTCTGCGCTCGCATCATAGCTTTGTAGCTAGAGCTGCCTTCGACCTTGGCTATACCTGACACTCGTGCCGTTAGCGTGGTAGATGGCGGCGGTGCTGTATAATTCTTAAGTCTTTTGGTATAGAACGCTTTCTTGTTGCCAATACTGACCCATAGCCAAAAGCAAGATTGAAAGCAATCACGACGTCTTTAGAAGTCGATGGCAGTGTCTTTGGTCCTAAACATGAGAACAGAGCCACCGGAAAGAGCGATGCGAGTATCAGCACCAGCAGAGCTGTGCATGCAGACCACGACCAGGTGGTTCTTGTCTGACAAGTCGCACCCTTGCTGTGGTCTGGAAGCCGTCGAACGACCATCATGTGTCCAGCACCCGTGCTCGTAGAAATCGTCGAGCAATTAGCGGACTGGGCTCCTTAAGTATAGGCGTTTTGCAATATGTGGCCTCGCCTGAGCCGTGCCGGACCTTCAGTCATCGAATCCTTCAGGAACGACCGCGGGCCTGGCCCGCTTCAGCTCCGTGATCAAACTTGGAAGAATCTTCGACACTTTACACCCTCGCAAAGAAATCGTTAGTCCACCTCAAATTCACTTCCTCGGCATCCCGCATGCCGAGACTCGGGTCTACAACGCGCATCGCAAACGACCTCTTAACCTCTTCTAACCGATCGAGTATCCTCTTCCCATAAACAACAGGTATAGTATTAATCCCAACTGACATCTTAGTCAAAACCTTCCCCGTCTCCTCAACAGTCTTAACATAACCCTCTAGCACAGGAAACGCGGTACCAAAAAGCTCATGAATCCTCAAAACATACATCCCGCAAAAAGCAATAAGCGCAAATCCGAAATCTGCTATATGTTTCGCCGAATCTCGCTTAATGAGCGGGATATCGAGTAAATATCTACACATTTTCTCCGTAGCTTCGGCGGACTTTAGTGTCAATCTAACGTTGAGTTGTCCTAGAGATTCGTTTTGTAGGAAAGCGGAATTTGCTATGAGTCTGGAACTTCGTATGACTCGGATAGAGAAGACTCGAAGCCAAAATCTCGTGGAGCGGTAGTGAAAGAGGACGGCTCCGTTGTTATTCACGTCCAGGCCTGGGTATGTGGCGTTGGGTTCGCCATGGACACCCCATCTTTGACTCCAGACATCGAGAGCGGCGTCTGCGTCGTCGAGGACTCGGGATGCGGCCTCTGGATCTTGGGATTGAGGGGGTGGGCACCACCATTCGTCGAGGCCGGGAAGGGATTGGCCGGCTGCGTTCCAGAGCATGCAGAGGTCGACTTCTGCTAGCATACGTGTGATTCTCGCGGGTTTCTCGACTTGGGAGAGGAGGAAGCAGGCTGTTCGGATGCTGTAATCTGCTCGTATTGAGGGAGGACATTCGGTTACTATGCTGAAGTGATGACTTAATGTGAAGAGCCATAGCCAGTAGACGTATTTTCTGAAGGCGAATGTCTGCTGGATGTGGCGGGCTCCGTCTTGGACGAGTCTTCTGACGTCGCTGAAAGACTGATGTAAGCTGAGCCGCAAAGCAAAAGTCTCGATCGAGGATTTCAGGATCCAGTGATTCAGTCGTCTAGTGTCGTCTGTTTCGACTTGTGGGTTCGAGATGTCAGCGGAAGTGCCATTGGCATAGAGAATTGCGTAGGCTTGAAGTTGCATCCAGATGCTATCCTCATCTTGCGTGAGCGGTCCCTCAAGCGACCGCAGGAAATGATGGACATGAGGCACTATTTGGTGGTACAAGTGGCCGGCTCCAGGCGCGAACTTGGCTGCGATCAATGCCGCACAGTACGCCAGCGGCCTACGATGTCTCATCACGAATGGCACATGGTCAAGGTCTGCGCTGTCCAGAATGGGTACGAAGTAGAGGAGTCTCTGGCTGAAGCTATCGAAGGGATCAGTTGGGATGTCAAATGCGCGAGTTGTGCAGCACGTACAAGCGAACAAGGTCTTCGAGTGCTGATTCGGACAGTGAGACGTTCGTTCCGTTGCGGTGACTGCCGTCGTTATTTGACGACGTTTCGTGGCTCTGAGGCATGTGGGTCTTGGAAGGGCTCAGGCCAGGCGAGCTCAACACCACGAGCATGCCGCCCGTATGGGTAGATGAGTGTCTCGAGTGAGAAGGATCACGTGCATGTATATGATCAGAATTCGAAGGCGACAGAGTGTCTGATGGTGATGTAGTGTGCCGCTCATGGCGATTCCCATCTGAAGCAGTCCAGGATGCAGGCGAAGCGTGTTGTGATGTGCCTTTCACCTTTGAAGAGACTGCTTGAGATGATCTGTTTGCCTGGTGGCCGCGACGGGAGGGAAGTACAATGCATTCTCGCTTGGCTTTAGCACATCGATTACAGCATCCAGTCTCCAGGCCGATGCATCTCATCTGTAGTGGCACATCAAGTCAGCAACTTCCGGTGGCCGGAGGCGAGTGCGCACGCCGCATGCTTTCTCGGATCTTTTTTTTTTTTGCCCGGCTGCCACACACCTTCAATCGTCGGCACGCAACACAGGCCACAGCCGCTGAGCCGGCCATGTTTATTTGCTTTCCGGCTTCTGGCTTGGACATTATACTTTTCTCTTGGCTGCATATTGTGTGTTGAGAGTGTCACTGTGTCCTCGAAGCAGACGTTCAGCAGCCAGCGCCGAGGGACCCATCAAGCCGAGGACCGCCTAGAACTACCAAACCTTGTTTCTTTTTTTTTATTTAGCAGAACATCTGTATCAGAACACGTAGGTGAGGCAGCTGGTGATGATTCACGGAGAAATAAAGGACGTGCAGTAAAGTTGCTAGCTTTCTTGATTCATGCGTTGCATTGATCACGTCCTCGACACGATCCCATACTGCCGGATCTGAGGCCAGCATATTGCGGACGAGCAGACAAGTCACCTGTGTTTCAGGCGGCAAACATGCCCTTCTTCAATCTGTGACTTGACATGCGTCTCGGCGCTTGCCAAAGATCTGGTGGCGTCTTGATCCACAAGATGCTGGATGCAAAGTGTTATCATTGCGAGTAGCAGATGGAAAGGCGCATTTTTCCGTCTCTTCACCATGAAGATGGCTGCGTCTGAGCTCGTAGCTACTGCACGATTGCATCGCGGGAATTTGCGGACTCGCTCGGTGTTTCCTTTGATCAGCATTTTCTCATTTTTGTATGTTGGCAGTGGACTCTGAGACGCTGCTCACCGCTCTCAATTGGTCGATGACATGGATTTTCTCTCGAGCAGGCCACACTGTTGGCTGCAAACGGGTCCACTGAACAGCGTATCGCGGAGTCCAGCCCGCACACGCGTGAAGCTGTGGAAGGAATGTGGTAGGTAGACTGGTTGCACAGTTGAGAAGATTGAAAATTTCGTGATGGGAAAGTGTCCCAATCGGTCCACTAGGCTCGGATGAAGTACAAGGTAGTTCTATCGATAGACAGGGATGTGCTTCTAGAAGCAATTGGACAGGCTCGGGGCCGCTTCAAAGTATTGACGATTATTGACTAGTCATCCGTGACTGCAGGCCGTCGGGCCTCGGGGAGCTCGAGAAGCACGACACGACTTCTTCTTGAGCGGTTCTAATGCACTTTCATGCAGAGGCGCGCACGCATCGGACCAGATCGCTCTTCGGAGTAAGAGACTGCGAGGAACGAAGTCATTGTACCTTGGTATACATCTGCAAGATGGGAAGAAGAGAGAGGCGGTAGTGAAGACAGGGCAGCTGCAAGGTCCCACCTGGTTTTTAGTCATGTCGGCAGAAGTCGATCCAGGGGCGCACAGGGTTAGAGAGCTCGATCCGGAAGCTGTGCCTGTGCCGTCGAGCGATTTCTTTCGCTTGTGACCAATACTGTACCATGATATGACCCTTTGCCCTTTGGCCTCCATCGAGCGATTATTGACAGGTGCGCATTGGACAGCGATAGCATGCTGGTGCTGGTGCCGGTGCCGGTGCTTGACTGACGCTATCACGGCGTCGCAGCAGTGGACGCAGACGCCGGCAAATGTACAAGCTGCGCCGTACAGACGCCGCTTGCTGCTACCGACGCGAGTTGCTCAGGGGCACGCATATGCAGAGAAGTGGAAATGCTCCGAGGGAGCGAGAGTGTGCTGCGGTCGGGAAGGAAATGCTCTTGTTCGGCGAGAGATAGTGTAGATAGTGGGAAGGTCTTTATACAAACCACTCGAGAGGTGTAGAAGTACTATCGAGGAGTAGCGCGGTAGCTCACTGCGAGTATGTAGCGACTTTTGCGGTAGTCTATATTCTGCCAACACGCTAGTATAAGCGAGGTAGAGAAATTACGTGTATCCCGCCAAGACCCACTTTTCTTATACAAAATCGGCTACTCTAGCGGGACTCGCGTATAGCGCGGTCTCTACTAACAATACTACTAATATATCGTCGATTAGTCGATATATTAATAAGGCTAAAGGGTACGTATAGTATAGCCGTTATATTATATACTAAGGTATTACTATCTCTATATACTACGCCTACCTTAATCTCTCTTACTTACTATCGCTATCGCTATCGCTATCTTACTTAAATCGCTATCTCTTACTCGCTATCGCTAGCTTACTATTACTACTACTATATAGTAATTAATATCGCGTTATCTTCTCGAGCGCGTATATATAGATATTATATTATAGACCTATTACTTTATTAAACCTAATAACCTATAGATCGAGTACTTAATACTAACTATAGCCTTCGCTATAATCTAAACCTCCTAGAAGACCTATCGGAAACGGCGAGTCGCTTAGTATATCTATTATAGTATAGATAACGTATCTATAAGGCGTATGTTTAAGATCTCGTAGTATAGTAGTTGCCTTATCGTCGGACTACTCGCTCTATAGCGCTAGTAAGTTATCGATATTATCCTTATCTACTATATTAATATCTACCGTCTCTTTAGTAGCCCCTATATCGAATATTGTCTTTAGTACGTAGGTTATGTCGTCTCGCGGCTATAGTAGTTATTATTATTATAAGAAGTCTTCTATAGATAGAAGGGAGGATATTCTCGCTATCTCGGCGGTATAATTAGATAATAACTAGTTTATAAAGGAGCGATATTAAGGCGCCGATAGGCGTGTTCTTGCCTCGTTAGACTTCTTATAGAAGTTAACCTTTATATTCTTAATAAGCGAGTATAGTTAGAGATAATTAGTACGCTCGAGCGGTCTAGTATTATTACTACTAGCTCGCTATAGAAATACCTTATTATCGTCCTTAATCGCTAGTATAATCGCATACTTCTATTCTTAGTAAATATAGGTCGCTTGAAGGCCTATAACCTCCTCAAATCGTCGTACGTAGGTCTTAGTAACTACCTCGTATAAGGACCTCGATAAGGTAAGGTCTCCTACTAAGTCCTAAGTATACTAAGCGGCGCGCGCTAGGGGCGCACGCTAGACGTACGTAACTCGTATAGCCTTTTTAACCTAGCGCTCTACGTAATCCTTTTAGGAGGCACTTATTAGTTCTACTACCTACTATATTATTAGTTAGGTAGGTATTCTATACGTTACTATATACCTAGCCCCTAATAGTTCTAATAAGTCTATCCCTATAGCGGCCTATAGAATACTATACGATAAGCGTAAGCGAGCCGACTACGTTAGGTAGTAATATCGCGGCGCCTATAGATAACGATTGTCCCTAGGGGGATAAAGAACGTTAGACGATCTTTAGCGAGCGATAGGCTACGTTAAACGAGCGAATCGCGTACTCGAAAGCCGAGTAGAAGTTACTTAAATAAGAAGTCTAAGCTTAGGAGCTAGAGCGTAAAAATACTAGGCTATATATATAGCGCGACGTAGGATTAGCGCTAGCGGATACTAGGCGTAGTATAAGCGTCGAGCGGTCTAATCGCTAAGTATCGCTAGAGTCCGACTAGGATATCGGTAATTCTAAGGATAGATCTATAGAGAGTATCTATAGGACCCTACCCTCTCGGCTTAGTCTTAGTATTATACTATCGCGAAGATATAGCGAGGCGCCTACGCTAAGCGTAGTAAGTACGGGTATAGATATTACGATAGGCAAGCCTAGACTAAAGGAGCTAAAACCCTTTAGGGGTAATACTATTAAAGAGGCAAGGAGGTTCCTAAGGGAACTAGCCTTAATCTTTGCTTTATTAGGAAATGCGTATCGTACTAACTATAGCAAGACGCTATATAGGGTTATATACCTCGTAGGCGATACGTATAAGAAGTAGTATAATAACTA
>LFZO01000266.1:0-51245 GCA_001578225.1 Pseudocercospora musae | reverse complement strand
ATAGCGTGTCTAGATACGTCCTATAATAACTAGTTAGCTAAATGCTTATCTTGCTAGTTAGTAGGAAGCAAGACTGTTTTTCGTTATCGTCTTCTATAGTGACTTCGATACGCTAGTAAGCGACTTATCTTGACGAATACCGAGTCTCTCGGCGTCCTAAGTAGCCATATCCGCGGTATCTAGAAGGCGACCCCTAAACTAGTTAGCTAACTAGTTCCTAGAATGTATAAATAGTAGAGTTACTTCCGGATAGCTACAAGAAGGCTTAACTAGGTTCCTAACTAGTACGACTTCTAATGCGTACTCTCGATAGTATTCGTATTTAAATAGAGTAGATCAAGCTATTCGAAGGGGATCCGGGATTGCGACCGACAAATCCCTCTTATAATAAGCTCGTAAGACTTGTGCCGAGCCTAGTCCGCAAAGACTTTACTATGCGCTACGTTAGATAAAGACTAGTTAGTGCAAAATCTCGCTAACCGGTTAGCTTATTGGCTTCTTAACTTACTAGCAACCTCGCTTAGTATTTCGAAGTACTCCGTCTCGTCCTATATAGTTATAATAGACATCATGGTACTACTAATCGAACCCGGTTTGATAACTAGTCCGACAACTTGTTCGATAGATCGCTTAATATGCTCTTAGTAGAATGCAAGGCATTTACTAAGATGCTACTCCTAGTCGTTACTATTATCTCGTAGATCGATCTGTTAGAGATACTAGCCGAAGCCTAACTAGTTGTTAAGCTAGTTACAAAGCTAGTAATATAGCTACTTACCCTTTAGCTACGTAGTACCTATATCTATAGATACTATACGAAAACTATACTCGGGATTCCGAACTTGGCTTCGATAGGAGGCGCTCGTATTCTCTTGCTAATAGGCCTAACGCACCTTTCGGCGACCTAACGAATTAGCTAACTAGCTAGATAACTTCCTTCCTATATACCAATAGCTTCGATCTAATTAAAGAAACTGTCGCGCTAAGGAGGGCCGATAGGTATAAATGGATCATAAACTGCAATAGAAGCTACAAGGAATAGTAGGGGCTAAAGTAGGAATAGCAAGTGTATTGTTATTGTCTATAGGTTAGAATCCAACCTGAAAGGTGTTAGCTTGGATTAGTTACATGATTATCGTCCTATGATCTAGTCTGCTTAGTATCCCCTACTAGGCAACTAACTAGACTATATATTCCAACACTCCTACTTAGATTAGTTGGTCTACAAACCCTAATTCCAACTAATACAATCCAACAAGAACTTTAATTAGCCAATTAGATACAATGGCTTCTAGATTAGTACAGTATATCCAATCTGCTAGGTTCGATTCCTAGATCTAGTATTAGCTTGCTCGGGATTTGTAAACAAATCCCGAGTAAGCATTTTTGTCCCTTTATGCTAACTATAATTGTCTAATGAATTCCTAGAACTATGGCCCTGTCTTTAGCTTAATTAGGCTATTAGCTACTATCTCTTTTGTTAGAGTATATTCTACTACAACCTTTCTTTACTACTAGAGATTTCTAACCTTGTTGAAACTAATATTAATATGTTTTAATCTCTTATGGGTATAAGTATCTTTAATAAGAGTTAAAGCTACCTAGTTATTACCCATGATCTAAATAGGTCTAACTTCATTTACTATATTAGAATTTCCTTTAATTAATAGTTAGAATGAGTATTCTCCTACTAACTATGCATAGTCCATCTCCCTTAGAAGTGCTATAAGGAATTGAGATTGCTTTGTACATACATTTATTACTATGTACTTAGCTTCTATAGTTAATGTAGCAACTAACTTCTACTTCTTGCTTATCTAAGAAACTAGTAATCTATAGAGAAAGAAGATGCTTCTAAGGATCGAGACTCTATTAGCTTTGTCTATTGCATAATTAGAGTCTAAATATCCTATTAGCTTTCCTCCTCCCCTCCTAAACATTAACCCTAGACTTAGGAATAATCTTAGGTATCTAGCTAGTTTTCTAAGTGCTTTTAGATATCTCTTAGATAGATCTAACGTATATGATCCTAATCTTCTAAGGGCAAAAGCAATGTTAGGTCTTATTATGGTTATTGGCTACATCTATGTACTATTCTAGCTTTAGTACTTAGTCTTGTTACACCTTTCTTCATTTAAGTTAGATTTTCTTAGACTCTTATAGCTATTAAGTAGTAACAAGGTTGGGTAGGCTATTTCTTTAGTTATTCCAAACTTGGTAAGGTTTTCCTAGATATAGTGTTCCTAGTCTAGCTTTAGAGTACTATTCTTTCTATCTCTAGTAAGCTTTATCCTAAGCATTTTGGTTGGTTTACCTAGGTCTTTGATTTTGAATACCTTGCCTAGTTCCTTCTTGAACTAGAGAACATCTTCTAGCTTTAGTACTACAATAGGAATGTTATCTATATAGGTAAGGACTATTAGGTTCCTTCCTTTGTAAATGAGTAAACATAGGTCTACCTCTAACTAGTAGAATCCCATTTCCTCTAGCTTTAAGACACATAGCTTATTCTAGTCTCTTGCTACTTATTTTAGGCTATATAAGCTCCTTAGGATTTTTAGGGCTATACCTTGTAGGACCTCTATACCTAGTAGTAGGATTATAAAGATGTCTTCTTGTAGGGTACTTTTAGTAAATGCATTGTTTATGTCTACTTAGTATAGCTCTAGGTCCTTTTTATATATAGTAGCCATAAACACTCTAAGTATATTATGCCTAACTATTAATACAAATGTCTCCTAGAAATCTATCCCAAATTTCTAAGAGAACCCCCTTACAACTAATCTTGCTTTAAACTTGTTAATTACTCTACTAATTAGTCTCTTTATATTAAATACCTATTTTGAAGTAACTAGGTTTGCTCCTTTTAGTAGAACTACCTAATCCTAGGTATGGTTGCTTCTAAGCGTAGTTAGTTCCTTCTAGATTGCATCTTCCTATATATAACCCTATTTAGGATCTTGTATTGCCTCTTAGTAGGTTCTTAGGATTAGAACCTCCTATCTTTGTACAATCCCTAGTATAAAGGTAGGGAATGCAACCTTACAAACATACTCTAGAAGTTCGTCTATCTAATCCATACTTAGATCTAGGTCTTTTATTATATAGATGAAGGCCCTATAGTACTTGGCTTCTAGGAACTCATCCTCCTCTAATTCTCTTAGTCTCTTCTATATAGTTAATCTTATAATTATACTATGCACTCTTTCTTCCTTTAACCCTTTATTAGAGATTGATCTCCTTCTCTTTGAATTCCCCTCTTAAGCCTAGATATCCTAGTTGTCTTGCTAAGGTTTCTCTTGGCTCTAATTAGGGGCCTACTGTTTCTCTTGGCTCTAATTAGGGGCCTACTATTCATTATTTTGTTCTTTTTCTTCTAGATTAACCATTACCTAATATTGGTTAATGTCCTTTAGTAGTAGAGGTAGTCGGACCTGCAATGGTTTAATAATATCCCGGTTCTCCTTCCTTAGTCTACTAACTAGGTTCCTTACTAGAGCTTAGCTTGGCTAGTTAAGTCTAGGAACATTTAATGTTATGTCCCCTCCTTTCTTATTCTCAAACTAGATAGCATTGTTGTAAGCTCTTATAGCTTTTATATTAGGCTCCTAGAATAGCTACATCTTTAATGTATTAGGCATATACCTAATAAAAACAGCATCTTTGCCTCTATTCATTAGTTTGTCTAATCTCATCCTAGCCGGCTAAGATTTAGCGTCTATATACATAACTACTTTGTATCCCTAGATCCTAAAGTGTAATATAGAAGGTCTCTTTCTAGTAAAAGCTTCATCGGGTAAAACTTTGAATCTATCTATATCTAGACTATTTAGGAGAGCATTTCTCATAATAGTATAGGTAGCTAATGCTTTTAGCTAGAATTTAACTAGTATGTTTAAATCTTCTAGCATTGCCCTAACATGCTCTTTAGATATCTAGATTAACCTTTCTATAACTCCATTTTGGATTGAGTTGTATGCTTTAGTTATATAATAGGAGATTCTAGATTCTTTCTCCTACTACTTAAGTAATACAAGTAATTCTCTTGCTCTATTACTTCTTACTGCCTAAAGCTAATTCCCTAATTGCAATTTAGCTTTTCTTCTCTATCCCTACAATGCATTTACTACATCTTCTCTTAATTTTAATAGGAATACCTACTTCTTTCTTGAAAAGTTGTTAACAATCTCTAGCTACTATTTAAAACCTAGTCTTAAGATAGGTAATAGTCTACAGATATTAATTAAGATAAGGGAAAGCCTAGCTAGCTTCCTCTTAGTCTCCTTACCTCTATGTTTTTTNCTCTATTACTTCTTACTACCTAAAGCTAATTCCCTAATTGCAATTTAGCTTTTCTTCTCTATCCCTACAATGCATTTACTACATCTTCTCTTAATTTTAATAGGAATACCTACTTCTTTCTTGAAAAGTTGTTAACAATCTCTAGCTACTATTTAAAACCTAGTCTTAAGATAGGTAATAGTCTACAGATATTAATTAAGATAAGGGAAAGCCTAGCTAGCTTCCTCTTAGTCTCCTTACCTCTATGTTTTTTCATTTTGGCTAGAGAACATACCCTATAGGGCTAATGCTTTGTAGGGATAGGGATTTTGTCCTTTAGGTTAGTTACTTTGTAAAGGTCTTTCAGTACTCCTTCTCTAAAGTGTCTAACTCTTCTATGCCATAGCTCCTACTAATCCTAGTTAGTCTAGGCTATAAGTGTATAGGCTTTACTATTTATTAAGTCTTAGGGGATGTATGTATATGCGAGCTTATCTAGGTCTTAGCTAATTTCCTCAATGAATGGCACTCCTCCTAAAAGCCTTATCTAAACAACTAGCTTTCTATTAGGTAAGTAAAGTGTGAATTTTGGTAGTTGAATACTAAACTACTTACTAAACTAGTTCTAAGAAACAAGATTGACTCTAAGCCTAGGTACAAAGAGAATACCTTTTAATATAATCTATTTATCTTTCCTTCTATCTATAACTACACTCCTAACATATGTAGCTATTAAGTAGCTACCTCTAACCTTAATCTACTTTTTCCTCTCTAGAGGCTTTAGGTCTCTAAAGAGTGATTCTTAGTTAGTTATGTAGGTAGAAGTATAGGAGTTAAGTAGCTACTTAGATAGCTTATACTTACCTTTCGCTTTAATAGTTAAATGAGCTACCTTATTAATATCTTCTTCCTTAGAGGGAAGAGATGATTCGGAGGATGCCTCTATATCCTATACCGCATAGGCTTTCTTGGAAGATAGTTTCCTAGTCTTCTTCTCTAGGGATTATATCTTTAGGCTTAGTTTCTTTACTATCTCTTTAAGTTGTTCTTTGTCTAGCGAAGATCCCCTCCTAGCCCTAGATAGGGATTGTTTCTTTACTATCCTATAGCTTTGTCTTAGCTAGATAGCTGCTTTTGCCTTATCTAGGCTAGGGCACTCTTTGATCTAATGCTTCCCTCTATATAGGAAGTATAATAAGTCTCTACTTACTCCTATCTAATTCCTTTTCTTAGCAAACATAGCTGTCTCCTAGCTTATTATCTGCTCTTGCTTTTCTCTTAGGATTCTAAGGATATCCTATAGGCTAAGGTCCTACTTTAGGTCAATCCTATCCCTAATAGTACTAAATGTTTCTAGAAGGACCGCTAGTAGCTACTAAACTTTCCTCTCCTTAGTCTTAATGTCCTTAAACTAGGGAGAGATAGATACTACCTTCCTAGCTATGCTACTTAGGCTCTGCTATACTTTATCAATTGTCTAACCCTCTTCTATACTAAAATTGGTATACTGCTAGAGTAAACTTCTCCCTATTGCCTATAGTTTCCTCTTATATTTCCCTCTTGCCTAGTCCTATAAATGCTTTACATGTTCAAGCTCTTAACATTCGTCCTAGTTATCTTCTAAGATGTAGATGAACATCTTATACAATGCTATTACATTATGAACCTTATAGCTTGCTCTTCTAATTAACTAATCTAAAGATTCTAATAATATTGTTAAGACATGCTTAGATAGTATAGATGCTAGGGTGTTAAGGACTACTTTATCTAGTACCTATTCAACCTTTAGTTTTATTAGGTACATCCTAATAATCTTGAACCATAATTCATGATTCTCCCTTATCAAGATTAGCGTAGCCCTTCTCTTGCTAATTCTACCTTCTTAATTCATAATTTCTTCTACAAATCAAACCTAAACAAACTCTAGAAACAAGCTCTTTCTTTAATCTAAAAATGATAGTTTCTAGATAGCTGTCTTCCTTAGTTAGCAGATCCCTAGCTCTACTAGGCCTATAATAGTTTAAGGGTTACTAACAACTTAGCTTAGTTTTGGAAGGTTACTAAAAACTTGGAACAGATTCCGGCTCTATAAGGCTAATAACTTCCTCAAGTCCTTCCTAACTATATGCTAACAAGTTAGGGTATTGGTAGTACTAAGTGCTAAGTCTAAGGCTTATCTAAAGGTACTCAAAACTTAGGCTTATCTGTTCCCTTTACACTTTCTAAGTATGCCTTACTAGGTTCTTTTACAGCTGTATAGATCTACCTCGAGTCTCCCTCTCCTGTTTTGCCTCTTCCTTCTAGGACTAGACTTATAGGTCTAGGGGTAACCTGTACTACTTTAGTCTTTCTACCTTGTAGTTACAAACCCGGGCTCATAACCTGTCGCGCTAAGGAGGGCCGATAGGTATAAATGGATCATAAACTATAATAGAAGCTATAAGGAATAGTAGGGGCTAAAGTAGGAATAGTAAGTGTATTGTTATTGTCTATAGGTTAGAATCCAACCTAAAAGGTATTAGCTTGGATTAGTCACATGATTATCGTCCTATGATCTAGTCTACTTGGTATCCCCTACTAGGCAACTAACTAGACTATATATTCCAATAGAAACGAAGAAACATCTCGAAGTATGCTTCTATATTTTCTCGGGAGAGGTACGTACGCCTAAGAGTTCGGACTAGAGCTAGTTAGTTAACTAGTTCACTAACCGGTTAGATTGTTACTTACGCCGCCGGCTCCCTAGAGTGTAGTAGGCAAAGGTCACTTCTTTTACATCGTATCGAAGAAGGCGCTTATACGACATATCGATCTCGAATGAGGTTTGCCGTAGTAGTACTTCCGCTTGCTTATCGTTAAAGCAAATAACTCTAGGTCTAGTCTCGGGGAGATCCTATATCTCGCGAATGTATCGCTAGCTAGTTAGCGAACTAGCTAGCTAGCCGGTTATTAATAGGTATATACATCCTTTATAGGTAATCGCTTCTCCTATTCTATCTCGAGCTATACACTAGCGAAGTGCGCCCCCTTCGGGTACTATATCTAATACTAATACTTAATAAGATTCCGGATATGTAACCGGTTTGCGAAGGTAGGTAATAGTTGTTCGATAGTCTTATAGCCCTTTGACTTTAGCCACTCTTGAAATACTATAGATCCTTTAAACTTAGCTAGATAGATAGTAAGCTAGATACCTAACTAGTTAGGTAACGACTTACTTGGTATTAAGCTATCGTCCTTAGTCCGTTCGATGAGTTCGGTTAGCTCGGCAATATATTTAGTCTCTACCTTCGTCGCTTGTAGCGGTAGGTATATATAAGTCCTAACCGAAGTAAAGAACTAGTAAGGATACTGTTTTAGATCCTTTGGAAGAATAAGATAGAAGACGACCTCGCATAGAACTAGTTTGAGCTTAGCGTAACCGTTTGGAGCCTAGGGGTAGACGATTACTAACTAGTTAATAAGCTAGTTCGATAACTAGGGGTAATAGGACTTACGACACTCGTCTAGCTTAGTAGTATCTAGCTAGTAATGATTGCAAGTACTCTTGTAGTCTTTTCGAACAAAGGTAGTACGTCGGTCGTTAAGTAGTTAGTAAACTAGATCTATATCTATCTAGTCTCCTTTATAGGGAGGGATGTTTGCGTAGAAGTGTACCTCTTGTCGCTAACGACTAGGTTGTGCCGTATAGTTCTTATAGCATATGAGATAGCTAGTAGTTCCGTAAATAGGCTAGCTAGTTAGCTAACTAGTTACCTAAGGGGGAGCTATACGAACCTACTAAGACCGTAGTTCTAAACTATAGTCTCGATGTTTCGGGCTATAGCTCTAGGGGAGGTCCCATTATTAGGTAATGGCATAGAGGGTACTAACTAGTTAGCAAGATACGTCGCTAACCGGTTTAGTAGCTAGGTATATACCTAAATGCCTTTTGCCTTCGAGGCGATAGCTCGCTTAGATCGTAGGTAATTGGCGTATCTAAGTAGTTAAGCTAGTATTGCGTAGGAACGTCGGTATGCGGCTTAGAAGCTAGTTCGCTATCTATATATTGGCATCGTTTAATACCGCCGCATCTCTACTTCTAGCGCTAAGTAGGGATCTTGTTACCGAAGAATAGGATAGATATTAACTATTTCCTATATATATCTTGCTTGCCTTCTTTGTTCAATGCTCGAGTTCTAGAGTACTAATACTAAAAGCTAGTTAGATTACCTCTTTGTATACTAATAAGCTAACTAGTTATTAGCCTTACAATAAAGTTATACTCGATCGAACGTGCTTTCTTAGATTTATACTTCGAGAGATCGACTCCTTAGAGATCGCGGATATACGTATAGCTATCGTTGTCGGTTTGCGGATAGAACGGTACAGATTGGCATAGCTAGTAGTACTTCGTAGAAAGGGTATCCGTAAGTCGAAAGAATTAATCCTAACTAGTTAGCTAATCCGTTAGATTACTCTTTTCTTATTTACTACCTTCTTAATACCTTCTCTCTATTCGCTATCTTTCCCTTTAGCCTTAGCCTACGGTATTAGCTTATATTGTATACTGCCTCTACTCTTACTAACTAGTTTGTTATATAGTTGCGTATCTAGTTACGCTTCTAGGTCCTTAACTAGCTCCTCTTCGGCTTCTTTTCTAATCTAAACGAGTTCGTCTTCTACCTCTTAGGCTAAAGCTCCGAATGTATTATAGGGTTCGCGAACTCCTTCTATAAATTGTAGTAAGTCGGATTCGGTAGATCTCGTTAGTTATATATCCGGTTCGAAAACTAGTTAATATAGAAGTTCGAATCGCTCGAAGTACTAAGTACTCCGTATTATTCGCGATCTTACTAATCTTCTCGATAAGGGTTATTGGATAGCTCGCTATTGTTAAAACTCGGGACTTGCTTCGCTACCTAGTTTAATAAGTAGTTATAATTGTCGATATAGTAAGTAGTTATAATTGTCGATGTAGTAAGGACGACCGGTGTAGTAGTGTAGTAGCCATAGCGGTGAGCCCCTTCCCGCTAACCGAAATAAGAAATTAGGTTTTAATTAGGTTTCTTCCGCTAATCTTTCCGTCTACCACGTCCGCTTTTATGCATACCACTCGGCGCTATAGTCACAAGTCAGAGTATGCGGCGCCTAGAACACCACAAACTGCGATCAGAGATCACATTGTTCGCACACTTCCTGGCAAGCTGCAAGGAAAGTAAAGAGCTGGGATCTCGAGATACCGGAGTGAGTTATGAGGAAGCTCATGGGGCGCAGGAAGTCTAATTGCAAGGCTTAGAGATCGCTATGGAACCTGCTTCGAGATTCTCTACGAATCTCCCCTCTAAATGAAATCACCGACTTGGCAGTTCAGACATGGGTCGTTCAGCAGGCAACTCTTGATTAGGCACAACATATTTCGGACCTGAAGGAGCCATTGGTGATCCGCCATAAGAGGGCGGTCCTACAAAGTCCCCATTGCCATACGGCTGGTGCTCACCGGAACCTGTCTGCATCTGCGACAACTGGTTGGACAGGTGCTTATTTTTTCTCCACTGCCAAAAGAACAGACCGGACGCGACCAGAAAAGCGACGCCGAGGGAGGCGCCTACTCCTGCTCCGACAGCGACCACATTGCTATCCGAGCTGTCTGCAGTTGCACATGCTGAAGTAGATGAAGTGGTTCCGGATGTCAGCGTTGAAGCGCTCGAAGTTGTGGTTGACGAGTCGTTACTGGTTGTTGCAGCTTCCTCCAAGTCGCCGAGCGGTGTCGTCGAGTTCGGGAGCAAGATCTGTGCTCCTGTCACAGCAACAGGCGCATACGTTGCGCCCGCATCGTTCGTGCCATTGCATAGTCCAGTTGACTCGTCGAAATTCGTCCCGCAGCAGAAGTGTCCAAGCCCATCCTCATCCTCTTGGGCCAGATATAATGTCAAGCCGCCATCTCGTCTTGCTGTGTAAAGTCAGTCCCCGACCAGCACCACACGAGTTCGCAGCACTTACTGAGCGTGCAGACTGATGCGCAAGCTGGATCATTCCAAGTAGCGTCCGTGCAACCACTTCGTGCTATTCTGTTCCCCCATCCAGATTGTTGATAGCATAAACCGTTCGACATGCAAAGCCCAGTCTTCAAACAACATGCTGAATGGCCGCTACTTGACGGATGGCAAGGTCGCAGATCGTCGGTCTCCTGTGCTTGACTACCATCTGGAAAGTAGCATGTCTGTGCCAAAGCAAAAGCCAAGAGCTGGCTATTGAAGAAGAGAAGCTTCAGCATCTGGTAACCCACTTGATCGGTGTAGGTCTGCAAAACTTCGATCACGAACAGGGAGAGATACGTAGTGATGCGAAAGCCATGAGATCCCATCCCCTTATCACCCGACAGTCTCAGCCGCACATGTGCAGTCACTGCTTGCGCTGGAGGATGCACAACACCAGTCAGACAACGAGATAGGAAAAGTCATATTTAGGAATAGGCAGGATCTGCATTGGCTGCTATTCAGGGTACGCCTGGATCCAGTGCAAGCAGGGCTGAGCAGAGACCAAGCCCAATCAGGCGCCCCGGGCGTTGGCGTTTGTGTTCCATACCGCAATACAATCATTTCGCGTAACATTTGTATGACTTCCGTGATCCAAGCGAGGAGGACGAATACATATGAGGCAGGATTTCTTGCGAAGTCCTCGACGGCTTTTCCAACCCTTCCGTGCGTTGAGAATCCCTCCGCGCCGAGATAGATCAATTTTTTGCCAAGAGCACAGCCTACTAGGGCCGAAATATTCGCAACATCGACGCGGGAAATTGAGGTATCGACGCGGCCGTGTTGAAGGATTCCTGAGCGCAATTGGTGCTTCACGTGGCAGTCCATCAACATGGAGAAGGACGACAGCCGTCATGAGGTCCTGCTTCTGGCCATTATCGTGGCTTACTCTCGATGAACCCCTTTTTCGAAGCGCAAATCCGGACCAGCACGGATGCTGGCACCATTGAAGATTTGGCCCCATTTGTAGCTCACATTCTTTTGCATCAATCAGTATTCTCGCAACTGGAGCGCCTACTAATGCTGCAAATGCGACGCTCGTCCATAGCACTGAGCGAATAAGGGGAATAACTGGATGACAGATGGCGAAGTTGAGCGCAGAAGGCGAGTCTGATACTAGGACCAATAGACTCCAGATGAGGCCGCGACACCCCATACTGAAGTATATCATGAAGCACACCGCGACCTTAGACCAAGCCTTGGACCGGCAATATGCTGAAGCTCGGCCCGATGCCACAGTCTTCGAATCCGAGCATGACCGCGGTCGACTGAGGCATTTTGGTAGGTGGAGAGCAGTTGGTGTCTATGTGGCTGGCATGCTTGCAAAGCTCTGGACAAAGTCTCTATGTTTGAGCTTGTAGGATCAGACAGAGGGCGTGAATTCGGCCGACCTCGGTCACGCTGCTGAAGCGTGAGTATACCAGGGCGCTTAAGCAGCTGGACGCACTGCCTGCCTGACAGCACTTCCGCCCGCAGAAACTTAGGCGGGGAGAAGCCAAGTGATACAGCCTGCGATATCCTGATCATTGCGATGTATAGAAGTTGTTGTTGTAATCCTGTGGCATCAACATGCCGGTGTTGTTGACTCCAGTCATCATATCGCCTTGGGAGAGATCGCTTGGCAGGGCAGACAGATCCCAAAAATCCATGTAATTCAGGTCTGAGAAGAGATTGTCGAGTTGCATTGGCGGCTGGGTGAGACCGTCTGTAGCAGTAGGCATTGCTGTGGGAACGGAATAGGACATCGAAGTAAATGGCATCGCTTGCGCTGTATCACTTGCGAGCTGACTTGTCGTAGAGGACGCCGATGCGCTGGCGGGATTCCTGGTAGACTGCGACTCCTGAGTGCCAGCCGACAACGCTTGGCTGCCAAATTCCATACGCCACCACCAAAAGGTGTCGAACAAAGGGTTCATTGCCTGGAGAAGTCAGCATATCCAAGAGTGCTCGAGCAAACGGTACATACGAGACGATATCTTATGTCAACCTGCAACCCATCCTGGGGCTTCCCTTCTCTTACAAATGCATTCTTGCTCGACCACAGCTGCGTGAGCATAGTGGCGGCAAGAGCATACAAGTCGGCAGTGTGCAAACATCGCTTTCTGATGATGTTGATCACGGCGAAGACCGCAGCTTCTGCACCGGCGAGGTCGATATCCTTGGCCAGCGAGCTCTTAGAAACGCGTAATATGACGCAGGCAGCCAGAACCAGCAGCCTATGCATTGACTGTGGCAAGTAGAATGTGAAGCTCTGAACGCTCTCATTCAAGGCTTGCATATGTGCTATCAATTCATGGGCGATGCCGTACACGCGTAGAATCAGTATGTGGTCTGGTTTAGTTTGAACCAGCCATATCAAGCTCAAGACCGCTAGCCTGGCACTGCACCTGATCATGTTGTATATGTCGTTGGTTTCCGGGCGTGGGTACTCTCTGATCCGACCATCGAGTGCCAGTATTGTAGCAGTAAGGCTGTCATCTTTGGGCTTGCCGACTATGTCGCAAGACGAAGCTATGACGTTGACAGCTTCCGTTTTCACACGATGGGTCTGCAGACGATAACCGAGGATTTTTGGAAGAAAAGGATAGACCTCGCCGAAGGTTTCCGCCCTGCGAAAGCACGGGACGATAGCCGTTGGAGGCAGACCGTCACCAATATTACCATTTTGGAACGTCAGAAGACAATAGACCCAGATCCGAGTTCGTGCGATGACGGCGGCATCTCGAACGCGAGACCTGAGGACTTCGGCATCTGAAACTAGTCCGCTTCTCTCGGATGTTGATTTTACGATAAAATCCTGTTCACGAGCATACATGTGCAGACCGTTTTGGACTGCAAGACCATGTGCGGCGCCAGCAAGTGCTTGGGTTGGGTCTCGATAGATCATGTCGAAGGGCAATGGCCATGTACAGATGATAACAGCGGCGACGATGACTGGTAAAGGGTCGTTAGGCCGGATCATAGACTTGAAGGCAAGCTCCAAGACGTGCTCGCCTAGGCGGTCGTAAATGGTGGGATCCTTGGGATAACCACGCGAGCCGACCAGAAGGATCGTCCAGAATAACAGCGGCGACTGCTGATATCTTTCGTTGGGAGTGAATGAGTCTTCAAAGAGGCCGTCCAGATGGGGCCCATAATGGGTCAGAAATCTGGGCATGTCAGTGATGACCCACAAGACATTTGCACACCTGAACTGACATATCGTAGCACTCGTCAATGTGATGACTTTCGATTGTCACATTTTGCAGGCTGCGTGTGAGAGTGGCATCGTATTGAGTGAATTGCGAGCTGTCATAGGTTCCTTCAGCTGGAGAACTGCTTTTCAGTACGTCTCGTAAGGACCTTGCGGGGGATGCATGGCTAGCGGGTGTTGGTAGGGGTTTGGACGTCTCTGTCGGACTGCCACTAAACCTGACATGTCTTGAATCTGAGTTTGATCTTGTTGGTGGACTGTAGTGATCAGGCGTGGATCCATTGTGATTCTCATGGTCACCGTCGCCTTCGACTTTGGCTTTGAGACGATCGATCTCATGCTGCAGCTGAGCTTTACTGTACCGCATTTAGCTATATAGTTGAGCTGTGGCATGCGAAAGACATACGACTGCCGGGGTCTCCTTTGGAAGTCCTTAGAGATGACACATGGAAGCTTGCCGGCCCGACATCGCGTGCACGGTCTCGAGTAGTCAAGATATGCGTCGCATCGTACCTAGAAAGCATCAGTGAACGAGCCCTGCAAACGTACAGTTGCTCGAGCCGAACGCCCGCAATCAACGAGTCTCACACCTTTTGCTGTCGGCACTCCGTACACGCCTTCACGCGTCCAACAGGGTCCGGCATTGGCTGATCAGCTGGCCGTGTGCTCGGACTTCTCACAGGCGAGAGTAACGAGAGTAACGGCGGTCAGAGATGCGAGGAGGGCGAAGCAGCCTCAACCTCACTGCTTCGCTATGGGTTGTTGGGCTCAGTCGAAAGCCGTCCTCGGCCTGCCTCGCGAAGTGGCATTGCGGTCAAGGTACAGTAAGCTCAACCATTCTTACTCAGCTCTCGGCGGGGATCTGCTGGGAGATCGTTGCCAACTTGGACTTGCGGGCGGCGTCTAGCATCAACCATCCACCACTTTTTGTGTTTTTCGGGTTAGGTATTGGGCCTATTGGACTTCTCGACGGTCTTGCTAAAAATTCAAATTTCGCAGAAAAGATCCAAACCGCCCGGCGTCCTGATGACCCTCTGTTCTGGCGTGTTGAATATAATCGCGGCCATCCAGGCCTCGAAACTGTTTACGCCAGGTTCCATTGCCGCAGCATGAGCGACAGAGGCGTCAAGTTTCGTCGAAACGTGCAATCGAAGCATCCCGCTTCAAGTGGTGACTAGATTCTGTGATACGGCTGGTTGACAGTGTGGATGAAGAGGCGATGAAAGACAACCTCCCTGAGTCCCTGCCAAGCCCGCACAAGCTTGATGCCTGAGGACTGCCAAAGGCTTGATATCACGAGCGTTTCATCTTCGTAAGCACGGAAAAGTGCAGGCGGAATGTTCACCTCGCCGAGAGCTTCACAGTCGGGTCTGATCCGATGAAGCAATTCGGAACAGGCTGGCCAACAACTCTGATAGGTCAACGCTCGGTACTTCGATACTTCGAAAGCAGACCGAGCTTGCAGCTCGCCTCTTGCAGGGATCCCCATGGAGGTGGCAAATGTATCAGGCGAAAGCTCATCAACACGCCGAACATATATGAGGCGTGATACAAAACACAATATTGACAGATCTACAGTCTTAGTCGCATGGACATTCACCAGAGAAACATCGAGTAGAATTTTGACACAATGGCACCAGCACCAATTGATCAAACAATCTGCCCCAGCAATGGCCACAACGCTGTTGGCAATCCGACAGGAGATCAACGAGCGGCTCAACTTCGCGAGACAACGGGAGACAGACCTCTTGACAGATTCACATACGGTGCCCACCCCATCTCAGGCGAACAAGTCCAGCCCGTCAAACATGTCCGCATGCCAACTTTCGAGAACCCACTCGACGAGAGGAACTTCCGCAAACTCCACGCCGCAGCATGCATTCGATGGCTCGGGATCAACGGCTATAACAACGAAGGCGCAGGCGGTCACATCACAGTTCGTGACCCAATAAAACCAGACCACTTCTGGATCAATCCTTTCTGCAAGTCCTTCAAATACGTCAAGCCCGAAGACTTATGCTTAGTGAACGAAGACGGCATCGTACAGTCCGAGGGCAACATGCATGCGATCAACCCGGCTGGCTTCGCTATCCACTCAGCAGTCCATCAAGCCCGTCCGGATGTCATCGCTGCAGTTCACTGCCACAGTCTCCCCACAAAAGCTTTCTCGGCTCTAGGATGCAAGCTTGAACCCATAAATCAGGACGCATGTCGATTCTATGAGGATCACGCCATCTATGACAATTTCGGAGGCATTGTTCTTGCTCACGAAGAAGGTCGTCGAATCGCCAAAGCCCTTGGGAATAAGAAGGCAGTGATACTTCAAAATCATGGGATCTTGACTGTGGGGAAGAGTGTTGATGCTGCGACTTATCTGTTTGGAGCCATGGATCGTTGCATTGAGGCTCAGCTTATGGCTGATGCGGCAGCTGCTGGTCGAGGGACTCCGACAATCAAGATTTCGCATGAGGAGGCAGAGTATACCAGGAGAGTGTATACTGATGAGATGGAGTATAACATGTTCCAGTCTTGGTGAGTTGATGAGGATGTTGTTGCAGGGAGTTCTGACGCTAACGTGCTTTACAGCTTCGAAGACATTGTCCGTGAATCGAAAGGCGAGCTTTCTATGCTCTCTGGCGGAGAAAGGAATGGATTCGATGTTTTCCCACGCTCCTGGTGAGCCGCAAGACACGAGAGATTCTAGATAGCAGTGTAGTGCTGGCAGGGAAAAAAGGTCGGACAAGCAGGCACTGGTAAAACCGGCATCGTCATCTCCATTCTGGAACCGACTTGGCCTCGTGTGTCCAGCCATGAGCGACTTCGGAAATCCCTGCCACCGCCGATCTTTCATCTCCTTTGGGTTACTTATCGTGGTATCTCGACAAATCGAACATGAATACATCGCAGCCTACTCCGCATCAATTGGCGCTCGTGGAGGCGTATCATTGACCTGCACACCACCACGCTTCTTGTGCTTCGAATCTGCAAATGGCAGTTTCCAGCCACCCTCATCCTCAGGCGTAGCAAGCCACAGACGCATCAAATGCCTCCTCGGTGCCGGCGGAGGGTAGTCTTTGTACGCAGTTCGGCTGTGCAATACATGAGCATTGCTCAAGAACTGAATGTCTCCAATGTCAAGAACCATGTGTAGCGACAATCGCATGCAGGTCTCCTCGAGCACTTGAGCTGCGTCCTTTTGCGCTTCGGAGAGTGGTGGTATCACTCCGGCATCACTGAATCGTGTCAAGCTCTTGACGTAGTAGGGATCCCATTTGCAGTATACTCTGCCGTTCTCACCAGTTTCTTTGTAGAAAACAGGCTGGCGAGTGTATGGTTCCTGGCCGGTGGAAACCTCACCTTTGCGGTCGAAGTACCAGATCGGTTCGCAGAGTGTTTTTACGATATCGGGTCGCTCTTGCTGAAGCGTGTTGAATACGTGGTGTACGCTTACAATATCCGATTCTCCACCTTCCAGTGACTTCGCGATGCAGACAAGACCAACAATATCGCAATCGTCTGCGTGGAAGAATTGACGGGCTGTGGTGCGGTAGATGCGTACCTTGTCGATTTGAGTCGGATCTGCGCCAGTGTCCTTGACGTGACCCAGGACGTGACCGAGGCCGTTCTGAGATACAAAGTAGCCAAGATAGGTGCCAAGACCCATGTACGCTACAGCAGTCTTGTGATTACCCCATTCAAGCACAGGGAAGCCTTTGAAGAGGATGAAGCCTTTGCCGTTGAGTATCTCTTTACGCATGGTCTCGAGGAATGGCGCAAAGTTTGGAAGAGGGAATTTGTACTATGATCGGTCTATGTCAGCTCACGTTTAGAGCAGGAGTACTAGGTGTGAGGCTCGTACCTTTGTGATACCGGTCATGGGTGTGCCGGATGCGAGAAATGCATCGGCGGCGTCGCTTATCTCTTTGACCTCTTCATCGCTGAACCGATGCACCCATCGTTCTGGGTTGTGTTGATAGTCATCTCGATTCCACACCGTTGGTCCAATGATCTCCTTCGGAAAATCTTCGTAGGGCTTAATCTGTGAGTAGTCTGGATGTGTCTGCCCGCTGGTTTTGATGCCGTCCGGGAAGATCTTTGGGTTGGGGTTGTGATAGTTGAACAGCGGTGGTTCAACCGGCGACTCGGTTGCGATTGGTGCCATTGTGAACGATCAATGGCTTGCCGCCGATGGTTCGAGGGTTCTACAGTAGCTGCTCAATATGGGGAAGAGACGATGGTCTTCAGCAGTTCTGAGAATAGTGTAGAAGAGCAGTCCAAGACCGTACAGAAGAATGGAACCCATCTTGACACAGGCGAGGGGAAGAGCTTATAGTGGGACAAGACAATGCGGGCAGTCGGGCAAGTGTGAAAGGAAGCTCGAAAGAATTTCGCAGGCTTCTTGCGCAAGAACGGGCTCGGCCATGCGAGGAACCAGGCAGGGCTGCTCAAATAGAGCAGCTCCGATGTCGATGGCGTGCTGAACTCGTGTGATATGGCGAATCGCGACAATTGAGGAGGCGATGTCGTGATGCATAAAGAGGTGATGGAGCGGGGCCCTGACCGTGGAGATCCGGATCCTTGCCGAACAGGATTGTGCGACAGTCCGACTTCCTTGTTCCAGAGAACCGACAAGCCGGTCATTCGATACCCATCAACACCATACCATACACTTCCTTCCCCATGGCACAAAACACAGCGGCTAGTCATTGATATCGAGCGATTTGGGCCCCTCATTGCCTAGCGCAATCCAGACCGAGCGACATCTACAATGGTTTGGCGAGCGAAGTATCATCCTGGTGTGAGAAATGATGACATGGTGTGCCAAACAGTGCAGTTCACACAGGCGCGATCATTGGAATGTCGCGTCTATGAGGAAAAGGTGAGTACTTCGAGACAGACGCGGAAAGCTTCTATTCATCAGGGTCCTCGGTGCCGAGGAAAGCATTCGTACCAATGTCATCTGACTGGAACCATGCCTGAACGCTAGAAGTGTTCTTAATGCCGGCTCACAATGGGTTGCTTGATGACAGAACAGTCAAACGAGAGTGACCCCCTCTTCATCAATGGCAGGCGTACCGCGTAGCTCTGCTCGCATCTGACTTTGGTATTTCGCAACGTGCTCCTCTGAAAACTGGATGAGGGAATTGGTACCATACGGGTAAACATCTGGTGTAGTTGCTTTCAAGCAGATGACGTCAAAGGCATCGCCGCTCTCCTCCCGGAACTCCTTGATGGTCAGCAAGAAGCCACGAAATTTGTTCGCGGCGTCAGACGGTTTCTCCCAGATACTCATGACCTCGTGCGCTTCGAGCACCATTTTGTCGAGCTCAGTAGCATCTTGCAAGGCTTCAAGAAAGCGATCGAAGTCATGAGTTGTGTTTATACACCGATAGCTTCGCGAAGGTCCGCAGCTGCGTAGTCTGTTGTAGTGGTTTGGTCAAAGGCGCAAGGACTGCTTGCAGATGACAGACTGTGAAATGCGTGGATGTTAGTCGACTGTACTGGGCCCAGCTGGTGGTTACGAGTGAAGCTTCCAGATAAAGGGTTGTAAGTGAGCGAGCTCTTGGAGGTGGTGACTCATCCTTGGCAAAGGTGAAGACGAAATTGAGCCTTCTTGCCAGAGAATGGATTGCGAAATTCCTTCCAACCCTCGACACTCGCTGCTTGAGAATAATGACTGCGATGTCGTGTGGAAGACGCTACAACGGTCGGCGACCATTGCCTGAGGATCTAAAGAGTCAAGACCTATGGCTAAAGTGCAAAACCGGCATTTACTCTTGCATACTACTTCCACGGGACTATCGTAATGTGCCAGCCAAACGAGGTGTACAGATGAAGTCCCACGAGATCGATGATGAACATGTTGTTGCCAGACAAAGGAAGCATGTGAGAATACATGCCAAGTCGCTTCGGAACCTTCCGCCAACCCCTGCTGCCGATGACGTATCCAGTCTGAACACACTGCTTGTATTGCGTGGATTGCGAGCACAAACATTGATACACAATCGATCCAAACGCTTCCGATCAAGAAACGAGCAATGGCAGAAGCAGGTGCAGTAGCTGCAGGCGGCGTAGTCGCATATGAAGTTGCGGAGACGGCCGTGCAGGCCGGGGTAGCGGGCTACATAGTGTATGCATGCATGGCATTGGAAGGCTAAATGGAGCCAGGGCTGACTCGCTGTGCAGTGGTAAGAGAACGATGCCTTTGAAGGCGCAATTCACGCAGATTGCCACCGCCAAACATGACCAGACGAGGTCAGCAAACCATGTATACTGCTTGGGGACGAGGGCTAATTTGAGCAGGCTCTCACTTGTTCGTTCAAACCACACCGTCACAGTCGTCAAGAATAAAGCATATATCTTCGGCGGCGAGACAGGCTCGGACAAGCTCGCCAGCAATGAGATCCATGCTGTTGCCTTGAGTCACCCTGCAGACGACAAGCCCGAGCCAGACTATTCTGTACTGCCCGCGGTGGCCGATGTCGAAGGCCAACCAATACCTACTGCCAGGACGAGGCATGCAGCGTGTTCATTCAACATTTGCGTTGCAGTCTTCGGCGGACTTGATGAAAGTGGAAAGCTCGTTGATACCGAGCCAAAGATCTGGCTCTACGTGACTGGCAAGTCGGCCTGGGAATGTCTGGCCGCAGAAGGAGCTATCTCGCCAGCCCAAAGAAGCGACGCCAAGCTATTCGATTGCAACAACAACTTGGTCTTGTATGGCGGTAATAACGCGGATGGCAACCCTCTCAAGGACGTCTGGTATTACTCGTATGCTGGAAAGCAGTGGACTGCGCTGCCCAGTGCGCCAGTGTCGACCTCGAATGCAGCGCTGAGTGAGGGTGTGTTGTATCTGATCGACGGAAGCGATCACATGTCGAGCAACGTGCACTCATTGCATATCGATCCTTCAGGCGAGAAAGAAGCCACATGGTCCACTGCATCTTTTCCAACAAATCCTCTCACACCTGGACCCAGACCTCGTATAGGAGGCGGACTTCTGCCCATTTCTACTGGCTATGGTCGTAACTATCTTTTCTACTTCTTCGGCGCCAGACAGGACCCAAACACTACCAAAGCAGCAAATCCGGATGAGACCGAAGATCCCACGCAATGGTCAGACAGTTGGACATACCAGACGCCGTCATCCAGCCCCGAGGCTAAGCCTACGTTCAGCATCACAGAAGCCATTAAGCCGTCGAAAATTAAAGATGTGATACGTGAGAAGCTTGGCTTCGATTCGGGCGAGCAGAGCTGGGCAGAGGTCGAAGTGCAGCCACCGGGCGATCTTCTTGTAGGAGAAGGCAAAGTACACCCGGGACCACGAGCATTCTTCGGCGCAGATGTCGTGCCCGAGAAAGATGCAGTCGTAGTCTCGGGCGGACTGAATGCCAGAGGGGAGCGGGAAGGCGATGTTTGGATCATAAAGTTCGCTACAGGCCTGCTTTCTTGAGCAGTAGTGGCTCTGCAACATGATAATGACAGAGAGACATGAATGCACTAGAAAGCATAAGATACCCATAAATCGTGCTCAGGGCTTACTGCATTTTCCAGATCGCTTCGATTATGATCATATCCGAATTGGCCAGATCCTTGATACTGCTGACGTGGAAGCCAGATCCAGCTCTTTCGAACACGCTGTACCACCTCTCTTTACTTCTCGCACCACCATTTGCCAATACCAAGGCAAGCAAGTCACTATTTCGTAATCTTCGTTCCTGCCAAAGAGGCATGGTTCCAGGATTCGGCACGGCAAAGTCTGCAATGACCACTTTGCTCTTCCGGGGCCTCAAAGCTGGCTTGAGGTTTTGAATTGCCTCCGCTGTCTTGTCGTCCACTCCACAAACACTCGCCGGAAGAAATACACATTAGCATCCTTAATCGGCTGAGGAGTGAACATATCGTGGCCCATAAACCCGATCCTCGCCATATCTTCCGCATCAACTGCCACAGCACTCACGACGTCGGGCAGATCTTGAACAACGAAGTTCAGATGCTGAAACTTCTTTGCCAGGGACCTAGACACTGTCCCAGCACCACCGGCTACATCCAGGACTGAACCATTTCCAAGACCGCCCCCATCAAAGTTGTCCGCAATATGATCAATGGAATACGCCAGGTTCCCCTGATTCGCACTCATCGCACTATCATACCGTCAGTTAAACGCCGGGTTCTCGGCCAGATGCACATGTACCTTCTTGCCAGTCTCGAAAAAGAACGCGCTCTTTCTCCGGATCTTATTGCCCGCAGCTTCTGGCCAGGTCTCTAACGCTTTTACCTGCTTAACTCGATGCCGGGAATACAATGTTCGAAATAACACCAACATAGTCTCGCGCTCGTTTATCCTCTGTGAACAGCCTGCTAGCTTGCGTATGTGATATGAATCCTAGTTCCGACTCTGTGAAAATGCGATGTGTCATAGCATGGCGAACAATGGATTGGACTATGGGCACAGGAAGACCTAGCTCTTGAGCCAGCTCATCGTGCGTTTTCGTCTGGCCGACAGGGATTTTGTCGTATACGTTGAAGTGATCGAGAGCGTGACGCGAGATCCAGTCGGTAGGGTACGTGGAGTGCAGCAGTTAGAGTGGTGTTCGGAGTAAATCGCGGAGCTCTTCGATTAGGTCTAATGTCGACGAACGGATGGCACGTTGAACTCGGGTCGCGGCGCATTCGGATCGAATGTCGGATCTGGTTGACGTGCTGCTGCTAGAAGCTCGTGGATCTGTGTTACTTGTTTCTGGATGCTACCTGCTAGGCACACGAGGCTGGAGTTGTTCGCCATGGCAGAGGCTCTTGACTGGACCTAACAAACTCGTTTGAAGAGAGTTGATCACTCACGGACTTGCAGCGCCATCCTGCAGACAGCACGAATTGTATACTCATTTTGGACTTCCAGCTTGCCCTGCCTCAGTTGTCTTCGTTTGGATTTTCAGCTCATGGGGGCGACTTCGTAGGCGCTGTGGCATCCGTAAGAGGATGCTCATCGTTGCAGCATCAGCTTTGCGTAGTCATACTATCGTTTGCCCTCGAGCCTATCTCCAATCAGACGGAAAATCAAGTATATGTGTACTAATGTGATTATGTTGCACGTATTCCGCGATAGAGTTACTAGTCTCCGTAGCGGTACTAATCAACCCCGACGCTTCCTAAATAACCTTCTATATAGACTATAACAACCCCTTTGTTTTTCGTCTAATCTAGTTCTATTAGATCTTATAAAGACTATATAATCTATTATAAGAATAGATAGAATACTATTAGTAAGTATATTCTTTATATATAGAAATCTTAAAATCCGCTATATCTTATTACTATATAGTTATAAAAAGAACCTTATATTTTAATTTTAAGTAATATTAAGTACTCTACTAAGCTATAGTCTTATAGAAGTACTAAAATTATATATTATTATCTATAGTAATACTAATCCTCTATTCCTCTACTATAAGAAGACTAATCTTAGACTAGATAGCTTCTCTTCTTATTCGGCCTTACTTTTCTACTAGAATATAGCTTTATCCTACTTAGGTCTCTCCTTCTACTTCTCTAGCTATTATTAGAATATAGTTTACTTAGCTCTTTTCTTCTTTCTTAAGACTTATTTAGTCTTAGATATCTAGAAGACTCGTTTTATATCTACTATAGTCTTCCTATATATAGAATACTCCTCTTTTATCTTATAATACTTTAGGCTCGATATACGATTACTAGGTTTATTTATCGTATTATAGATATAGTTACTAAGCTCGTAGTTATCTTAATATAGTTACTAATTACTACTATATATAGTAGATTAAGTAGAACGCTTATCTTAAGCTATCTTACGTAGTTATTATAGAATATTAATATTAAAGTTTTCGTAAAGTAAGAATTAGTAATAAAGCTCTAAAATTTATAATATAACCTAAACGAGGTTTCTATAGTAATAGCGATCTAGGTAATAGATAGATACTATAGAAAGAGTACTAAGTAGTATAAAAGTAAAGCTTCCTTTATATAGCTAGTAGTATAGCTAGTCTTTTTAGTAACGCTTATATAACCTAGAAAAAGTCTAGGTTCTAACCTAAAATTAGTATAGGTCCTAGAATCCGAACCTATACTAATCGTCTAGTTCCTACTAAGAAACCGAAACTAGATCTAATTTCTTAGGAGCTATTCGGTTTGACCTATACCTAGTACTATAGCTAGCTACACTACCCTCTATAGGTCAAACCGAACACGTATAGCATAGATAGACCTACTATAGTTGCAACCGAACAAGATTATTAATATATCCTTTACTTAATAACTATATGTGTATTTTAAACCTATAGTACGGCTCGTAGTAGGTATAGTAACCTATAGTCGTAATTTAGGTATAGGCTTAGCGGAAATTCGAGCTATACTACTTTAGGTACATTTTAACCTCCTATACTAGTACAACACCCTTGTATAACCTACAATATAGCTCGGACCTACGGAGGTGTCTTCGTCGATAGTATCCTTAGTATCTCCTATAATAGAACTATTAGCGGTAGTATATTAATCGCGACCGACCCTCCGAATATCGACTTCTACCTAGTAGCGTATAGCTACACTCGCTACCTACGTAGTAGCTACCTAATATTTCTACGATTATCTCGATACACGACCCTATAAACATAGCGACAAAGGCTACAATACGACTATTGAACTACTAGAAGACGAGACTAAGCTATATAAGAACTATAGGGTCGATAGGCTAACGTTCTATACTCTCTTAGAAGTATTAGTTAAGCGTAGGTTTAGGTCTACTAAATAGGTAACTACTACTAAGCGATTAATATACTTCCTTATAGTTATTAGCTTATTAATAGGCTTCCGTTAGATAGACCTCGTATTCGATAGGTCTAAAGATACTATCTACAAGTCCTTCTATACTATTCTTATAGCACTATTAGAGCTATATAATAATGTAGTTAAAGAGCCGGATTATAATACTATTCCTTCGAAGATAATAAGCGAGACAAATAAGCGAGGTATAAGCAAGTTCTACCCGTAGTTTAAGGACTATATCGGTATACTAGACGGAAGCTACGTACTCGTATATATAGCTCGTAGTAAGTAGATAGTATAGCGGAATAGGAAGGGCACTATGTCTTAGAATATGTTAGTAGTCGTAGACTTTAATATACTATTTACTTATGTACTTGCTAGATAGGAGGGCTCTATAAACGATAGCCGAGTACTATTATACGCTCGAGAAATAGAAGGCTTTAGAGCTAACTATCTATACAATAAATACTACCTTACTAATACTAGCTATCTAAGTACTCGCTTAATACTTACTCTAGTAAGAGGCTTCCGCTATTACTTAAAAGAATAGGGTATAGGCGATAGGACTCTAGAAGATAGTAATAAGCTCTATAACTTGCGATACTCGAGCCTACGTAACGTTATAGAGCGAGTGTTTACTATACTAAAGGAGCGCTTTAAGATCTTGAGAGATACGAAGGGGCCTATATTCGACAAGGACATATAGGTAGCTCTTATCTATGCCTTAGTTACGCTATACAACTTTATTAGGATTAAGAATCCAAGTAATACCTTAATAGCTAATCAAGAGGCTCGCTAGTATATAGAATAGGCGCTTAACTAAATAGAAGTATAGTAGGGTAGTAGATATAGAGCCGAGCGCTTACTTAGTAGTATTGTAACCGCTAAGAACAAGTATATAACTACCTTCCGAAGTAGACTAAAGAGAGATATATAGTAGGACTATGAGATTAAGAAGGCTAAGCGTAGTAAACCTATCTAGAATAAAGGCATAGTTAATAGCAAGAAATGAATACCTTAATACCTCGTCGTTATCGTATTAATTACTTTTGTTAGCGCTAAATACTAGAAAGTGTCTTAATTAACTTAACTCGTTAAGATTTGAGTTATATTCGAGGAGTTCTTCGAAATGTTAGTAACTACTCTAACCGATTCTTATACTACCTCCGTAGAGCCGGCGTAGGCTTATCTCTTAACTAAATTAGGTAATTTGTTAATAAGATTGTAGCGCGTACCGAGTAGATATTTCGCCGTTATACAAGTTTATAGTATAGGGATAGTCTTAGTAGTATAGTAGACTACTAGCGGTCGTCCGAATTCGAGTAGCGATATAGCTAATACCTCCGCTAAGTTTAGGGTCCGCTTACTAAGCCGGAGACATATACTAGATTATCGAAACCTATATACGATTAGAACATTATAACTACTAGCTAGAAGTATATAAAAATCGATACGGAGCATAATATATATATATTCTCGAAGACCTATAAATTTTATGTATATATATAGACCTAGTATTAAATAGTAGATAGTTAGGGGTATTGAAAGCTATACTCGCTCCTCTACCGGAAACGTCCTCAAATCTCGTCGTTATCGTATTAATTACTTTTACTAGCGTAGAATACTAGAAAGTAGCTCAATCGACTTAACTCTTAATATCGGTCTTAATGTCTTCTTCTATATCGTTCTCGTACGCTAATTTCCGTAGGAACTCGCGCTTATATCTTAGTATTCCGCCGATAAAGACACGAGACTTAAACACGCCGTTATCGCTATAGAAGGCCTTGCTAGCTACCCTATATAGCTTATAAGATAGGTTGTAATCGTTAAGCCTATTAATAGCTAACTTGACTAGAATATTAGGTACTATAGTAACGAGGCTATCTCGAATAGTATTAGCAAGCCGAATAGCGCTAGTCTTATTGCCTTTACTAGTAGACTTAGAGACCTACGGTATAATAGGAGCGCGTAGACTAGGAGTTGTTACTATCGGCTTGTCTTAAATAGTTATAGGCGCGCTATCTAGCTATTTGTTCTCTTTGTTAGCTTCCGCGTTACTATCGATAGTAACGGGTTATTATTATAGTAACTTTAGCTTCTTGCGTAGCTTCTAAATAGCCTTGTTATTAAGTCGCTTCTTAACTACTATAGGGCCTCCTTTAGAGGCCTATCTAGTAGTACTCTTGTTACTAAAGATAGTCCTATAGAAGGATACGTATAGTATTACCTTATACCGTAGGGGCTTCGCATCTTTATATACCTTCTTCGAGAGATAGTCGTTCTATACGAAGCTATCCGTAGTAATAATACTAGTATCCTAATTAATAGTAAACCCGGACTCGGCTTCGAGCCTTATAAAGGCTATATATAAGGCCTTATAAGTACCGTACTTTGTCTTATACTAGGTCTAAGCAACCTACCTCTTAGTATGCCTACTAACTACCTTAGGTACTACGTTACGGCCTTTAGGATTGAGGGTACCGTTATGGTAGTTGTTGAGGTCGATTTATAGAGCGTAGTTCTCGAGGAACAACTCTTCTATAGCCGGAGACTAGTTAAGCCTACCTTATAGTATCTTATCGTCGTTATAGCCGTTAGATAATACTTCTTGTATTCCTAATACAGCGATAGTATCTATACCTTGCGAATCTAAGCTTTGTATATCTTATAGTATAGTTTAGGTAAGACTCTATATATTCTAGGAGTTATAAAGCTCGGGTAGAGGCTATATATCGGTTATAGTAACGGGCGGATTTGTTTCTTAACGAGGAAGTATCGGATCGAGCTAATTTTTAGTACAAATTGAAGCGCATAATCTTGTCTTAATTTCGGCGTACGCGAGGATATATATAGGCATCGTTAGTACTAATAGTCGTAGTAATAGAAATATTAGAATTTGTCGTATTCTTAGAGAAGGGCAAATTCTGCTTACTAAGCCCCGCTCGGGTAGACCCGAGTATAGATACTAGCGGCTATATAGCTAATATTCGAGCCTCGTTATATTCTATAAAGGACAACTATAGCTATAACCGAACAAGTACGACAAAATCTATATACGGAAGGTCTTTACAAGTATAGAAACAATATACGGCTATTTTAGCCGGTCCGATAGTACTAGGCGTAGTGCAGGTCCAAAATACGGTAGTGGGTCTACCTATACCTAGAACCGTAGGTTTAACCGAATAGCTCCTTAGATTATATCTAATCTACTAGACTATCTATATACTATATTTTAGAACTAAGAAATACGTCTAGATTATACTAACATTGTAATTAACTACTATATATATAGTCTATAGCTATATTACTTCTATTCTAATTATCTATATTTAGTATTATTATTGTTCTAGCTATTAGAACTTACTTATCTACTAGAGACTACTATATAATCGCGCGTTAAGATCGCATTGCTAGCAATCCGCATAGTAATCAATCCGCCGGGCTGATATTATGTAAGTATCGGTATATCCCGTGGGTTCGATATAGTAGGATATGGGTTCGATTTAGCTACGGCGGTAGACATCTTGAACGCCACGCTTCCAACGACTACGCCATCTCATTTCTAACATGGCCGCTACGATCACGTCCTTGCCATATGTGGCATGACAGATTACGCATGGCAGACATCCCTTTCCAGTGTAGGAAGTACGGCGTCGCCGCAATGAAGACCTCTAGAACGCGGCCTTCCTTTAAGCATGGCAGATATATTCAACATGATGGCTGCCATCATGAAGTTCTGTGTCTTTTTCGCGGACGCGCCTACTCCAAAGCTTTCAACGCCGTCACTCGTTTCATCTTGCGATGTCTGCACTCTTGCAGCTTGCTATCTGCCCTGCTGGCGACTGCAGCATTCGCTTCGCCGGCACCCAATGGCTACGCCTTTTGTCAGTCTGTCAGCAGTAAAATTGCCGGTGGAAAGCAACAGGCCACAGCATAATGCTCTTCGTATCTGAACATCCCTGTCTACGCAACAAAAGCTGTGCGGAGTAAGACAGTGACGATCACGAAGGGCGAAGGAAAATGCTCGAAGACTGTGACAGCTCCGGCTGTGACAACTACTACCACATCGTGAGCATTTCTCTTAAGACATTCGGAGAGAGCTCGAATTGACGATGCTCCTAGAACCTCTACCTTCGTTGCAACCACCGATACAGTTAGCACCACAACTACGCTCACGGATGTCTCGACAGTCACCGATGCCACCACGATTTACGATTGTCAAGCTCCATTCGCGGCCCCAGGAAACAGGAAGCGCGATGTCCAAGCATACAAGCCCGCAAAGCCGAAATGCCTCTCAGAATACAAGGACGGCAAGACTCTTTCCTCAGCATGCAAGTGTCTCTCGATTCAGCCATCCACCACAGCAGTAGGGTTAAAGACTCAACGGTCACCAAAACCGCAACCATAAACAATTACAAAGGCACCGCAACAGTCACGCCACCCAAAGTCGTGACTTCCGTCCTCACGGCCACCATCACAGCAGTCTCATCGACCACATTCTCAGAGACAGTCACGTCCACCACTACTGCCACCACAACTGTTAACTCCGTCCGCCCTTTTGATGTATTCGCTGTGGCGGCCTGGAAAGACGGCGCATCCTTCAATGGTCACTGGTTGAGGACTGGTCATAGCGTAGTCAGCCCCAACCCAGCCGTCTTCGTGGACATCGCGAACAGGGACCCATCACCATTCGCGCTCAGAAATGGAAACATCGCGGATATTCAGGACTTCTACGAGCCTCATTATGGTGGAGTGGACGCAGACTCGCCGTACACTGATCCGCAGCGCATTACCTTTGGACACGACCGGGATCAGGACTTGGCCACGACGAAATCACCATGTAGCATTGAGGCCAAGGACGAATTTATGTGCTACCTAAATTGCTCACTTAACGACAACAAGAAGTCGAGCTACATTCGTGCTGATGGAAGCTGGTATATCGGATCAGATGACGGGACGCCTCCACAAGGCTGCGAGGGATTCACGCCTTTGGTCACAAATATATCTTATCAGAAGTAGAGACGACGGGGAACTAAGACACCAAAAGTCAGGCATCACATTGACCTCTCCCTCGCTGTCTCCGGATGATCCTCAGCGCCAGAAGCACTGATTGCGACGTAGTATACGCGGAACTTCCGTTCATCGTTGAAACGAATGGAGAGCCGTACCGATGTGAGCCTCCCATACTGGTCTGGCTCTCGAGAAGACACTAGTGAGAATGATACTGTTGAGGTCTTAGACCGATGAACTTTGCCTCTCTGTAGCACGATAACTGTGACAACCATGACTTGTCCAATGACAGATCTGGCGTTAACGGATGAGAAGGCCGAGGATAGCTTCGGCCGTGGCAGTGTCTCCATAGCATTAATCTTCAACTGGAAGAGGCCTGAGTACTTCGGCGCGCAATCGAAGCGTACAACACACAAGGTCAAAGGATGATACTACCGCCTAGAGACCATTGCGGTACTGGCCAGCATGGATGAGGAAATTTTAGAGTGTGGATGATACCACAAGAAGATCGGCTCTTTCAAGAGCGTTCCTCATCGAGAGTAAAGCCCTTCATCGAAGGCTGTGGGGTGTTCTTTGAAGCACGAATCTTCATGTTCCATGATTGCTGGCCAGTTTGATCTTCCATCGGCACAGTACTATATATTCCCATGCAAGGAATGAAACGCATTCGCAGCAATACAACGACTCCTCTGCTATAGGCCTTTGAAGGTCAAAACATCACGACATCGTCTTGGTACGGTACGCTTCACACGTGCTCGTCACAAGTTTTTCTCGCGAACGGCATGAGATCTATTTCTGCTGGGTCTCGTCGGCATGTCCAGTGGCTGTTGCTAGGCTATCACCCCGGAAATTGTCACAAGCGTCGAGGAAACTTTACATGTGAAAGGATTTGAGCCAATCAGCAGCTTTCCGCTTCACGTTTAGGTGAGGTACTCACGCGAATGTGGCCCGTGTGTCATTTTCTCGCCTTAAGACTATTGTTACCTTTTCCAGACTTGACACATTCAATCTACACAACGTCGACCAGCGACCTTCATCAATCACCCCTTCAAGTCCACCACTCTTCCTTCACCCTCAAGACTCTACACTATACACAAGATCTACCAGGCCAGTAGCGCTAGCAACCAGTAAGTATATGCGCTCTGATTCCACAGAACTCTGGCTGACATCTATGCAGTGGTGAATAACGCCTTCCTCGACACCGCCATACCCGCCCAAAAGGACGTCCCGCGCATGGTGCTGGGCATGGTCGAGCTCTTGACTTTCTTCCCGAACCACAACCAATGGTTCCAATTCATGAAGCGCGCCTTGCGAAACAAATGGTCAACGGAGGAAATGGCGCGGATGCAGCTTCACGCCAGAGGCCAGCTCACGCAGGACAACTTTAAGACCAGAGAAGCTGCCATGAGACACCAAGTCGGTGTCGGCGGCAAAGCTTTCTACCATAACGGCGCCTGGACACGAACCAACTGGTTCGCCTCGAGTCACCCTGACTCCATCGAGTTCGTAAGCAGCCCACCTGACAGCGGAAATAATCTCGACCTCTACGATATCAGTCAAGATACTCCAGCTTGGGGTCCAAACTCTGGCAATCTCTCTACAGCACTTCCGACTCTCTATGAAGTTGTCGACGGCGTGGTCAACTGGCCTCAGGGACAGGATCGAGGACAGCTGACTCAAGCTCTTGGTTGGGCGGTCCAGCAGGGCGAGCAGTATTTGAGAAGCCACGACATCTCTAATATCCCAAACATTATCGCTACTCAGCAATTCAGACACCCGACTAACGCCGGGACTCTGGCTTGGGATGCTCGTGCTCGGACACGTATGAATCAGAGTGTCCGGAAGCCAGCAACTTGATGCATGATGTCGGAGAAGAGGCTTTAGCGCATTTCGGAGGAGAACCTGCATCACAGAGTGGTCTCTACAGGACACGGTTATTGCTGAAGGGACGCTGTGAATTTCTCGAGTGTGGATGAACGAGACGCGGTTTTCGGGTGAAGCATCATTCAGGATTTTCCCGTCCATAGAAAGCTTTGAGAGCGGAACATAGCGCGTTAACACGTTTGGCATCCCTCATGAGCAGGATCTGCCTGACCATGTTCAATACATTCGCATAGCGTACATGTATGAAGCTAAAATTATATGTTATCAGCCTTGAACCATCGACATTAATTCATTAGAATACGAACGATGGGGCAACGACCGGCCAGTCGTACCGCTATCCACGGGCGACCAGCCAAGATTGTATGCTGCATCGCCAAGCTGTCTCCTTATATGTGGGAAACCAATACTCGAGCTGTTTTGTGCCATTGACGGGGTCGCCACCGCAGGGTCAGGTACTTTCAGCACATCTGGCACAAGCTGTTGTATGACTTTGAGTATTGAAGAGCCAGGTTGTGCATCGCTGCTGTTCGTACGTCGAAGAGCGCCGTAGAGAAGTTCCACGGCCAGTCCACGATTTTTCGCATCCTGTTGGGCTTTTGACAGTTGATCTCCGAGTGACTGGATACTCTGTCTCACAGCGGCGGCATGCGTGTCGACTGCGGGAGACGCCATCGCAGTATCAGTTGCTATTTGTTCATGTGAGACAGCTGAACGAGGGCCAGCATTTGTTTGAGGCAGGGGAAAATGCAGAAGCTCGCCGAGATCAAAGTCGACGCCAAGGTCCAGACCACTGAGTGGCGTACTCTCCGATGGTGAGCTCGAAACCTGGGAGGTGAATACCTGTGGGACAGCAGCGTCTGGGTATTGCAGTCGAAATAGAATCTCCCATTGCTCTTCTGATGTAGTTATGCAGTCGCAGTCGAACGACCGGTCGGAACCTGCAGCGCAGTAGCGTTTGCAATTAGCATTTGAACATGCTTTCACGCAAGGTTCTCGACCATGCTGTTTCAAAGCGACCTCGTTCCTGAACTTCTCCAGACACCTGCATCAAGCATAGAAGCAGTGTGATTTGAGGTGGCGTCTAATATTTGTTAGCTATCGAATTGAGAGCCCTCGAATCTTCTGCTCACAGTAGCTCAGAGATGTGTGCGTGCTTCTTTTGGTGGAATCTGTGCTGATGACGAGCACATTCTGGTCCCCACAAAGAATATGCATGGTAATTTAGCCTCGACCGATTTCGTGCCATGGATGACACGGGGGCGTTTACGTCGCCCGATGTCCTCATCATCGTCCTTCTTGCTCTCGTTTCTGCCGGTACCACGTCCTTCGGAGTTCGAAAGTCGCACTTGACCATGTGACCTGCATTGGCTGACCGATGATGCCGGTCTACTACCTCTTGCGCCGTCAGAAGTTCCGGCACGACTAGTGATCCGATCCAAGGCATTGAGGGATGTGCCATTTGGCTCGGGAGGAACGCTCTTGGCACGTATTGCAGTGTCTGCTGCATTAAGGTTCAGCCTTGCGCCTAGGGGAGGCAATGAGGAACTCCGTTGTAAATGTGCCATGAGAGTGGACAATCCAGCCTTGGGGCCTTCGGATGTCTCCTGCGCTGGCAAATTGCTTGGTCCGGTGTCATACCCTCCTTCTGTGCTCGGCTCTGGTTTATGATGCGCATATATGCCTTCACGTTCAATATGAGGCCCTGCAGCTGTATCACTTGGCGGTACACGGATTGCATCCATAGCTCGGGACACCGGAGTCGTAGGCACTGCAGCCGCTCCACCACCACACGATGGGGTGATCTTCACCAAAAGCCTCGTCGATCCTTCAGCATCGGCGGCTTTCGTGACGAGGTCGAGAGTTTGCTGTATATCCATTGCCTGTGATCTCTGGCGTCGGCTCCACTTGCTGAAGCTGACATTGACGGGATCGATTTCCACACCAAGAGTGTCGCGGACTTTCTGCGCGAGAGATTCTGTTGAGACAACGTCGGACACGTCTACCTCAACCAACTGACTCCCATCGGTGGTGACCATAATATATCTTTCAGGCTTTGTCTTATGCCTGAGACGCCTGAATGTGATGTCAGCGTTTGTCAAGGTCCATAGCACATTAGGGCTGTGATGCTGACCTGACGTTTCCTGAGGCTGAGGCTGAAAGTCCGACGGTGCTTGAACCAGCGGAGGGTTGAGACTGTGTTCTTCGAGCCAGTCAGACGCAGGCTTGGAACAGCATGTCTTGCCATGCGTTTGTGCTAAATGTCGGCAGACGTCCTTAGGATATTGACTTTTCTTAGGACAGTACAAGAACTCATGTGGCCAGTAGCTTTCAGAGAAGTGTCGCCTTTCAAAATGCTTCCTTTGGTCACATTCGCGATCGAAACACTGGCCACAGTTCTCACGACACGGGAAGCCACCTTCAATTTTTCTCGAACGGGAACTCTTTTTCCGCGCTGGCATCAGGATCGATAGATCTGAGAATGTTCGACTAGGACGCTTTTCAGAGGCCGATGGCTCCAGCGAATCTGTTTCATCAATTGCCGGCAAGTAATTGCGATTCGACGCAGAGGCCGTGATGGTCACACTGGACGCGGCCCCAGCAGTGTGAGCATTCCGTTCTGTCGACCCTTCCATGGAGGCCGGGAGGTCTAATCTGAGACCTGATGAAGGGGTTACTTGGCTCGGTGGTGCACCGTCGACAATCCCAGGTTCGGACTGAATTTCTGACCTTGTCCAGTCGATAATATCCCAGATCCCGCTTCCTTGTTTTGGCTTACCGGCATTAGACCTTCTTGATGTGCAGAATCGGATCCACGGTCATGTATCGTGTGATTATCAGTGGCATCGTTGGTCAAGCTATGAGCCTCATTCGTTGTCTCCGTATTGATGTCTTCATGGCTTGTGGCACGTGAGCTCATGCTGATATCTGAAGCGGCATCTTGATCTCGGTCTCTCCTCGGCATGCTCGACCTGAACCGGCCTCTGCAAGCGAAGTATTCTACAAGGTGTTAAAGTCATGTTGAGAGGGCGATTTATGTCGAGAGCCGGAAGGTGAGAGCATACCTTGATTGTGTATAGCAGTAGGAAACATCAGCGTGCACATGGTGGGCTGGTCGCGGCTCCAGCTGGCGGCTAGCGGAATGAGGAGGAACAAATTGGCGGCTCGGGTTGATGTTATGACCTGTCACTTAACTGCGCCCTTTCAAGCGAGCTCTTGTGCTTTTCACGACTTCAGCTTTGCATCTGCTCTGCATGCCCTTGAACCTGGGACCACGCTGCATCCCGAGGCATTCGTTCTGCTCACATGCTCTGGCTGCGGGTTGTTCACGTCTTGAAATTCTCTGTGTGATGTCTTGCAGTCTCAAAGCAAATGGCGTATGCTTGGATCCGGCGTTGATGCACTCGAGGTCCTGGCGCCGGCATTTGTGGCCCGACCGTTCTCTGCTGTCCGATTTGCATGTGACGAAGGCCAAAATTGCGAGGCTGCTACGCATGTCAGGCATGCCACAAGCGTTTGACAAGTCTGCCATGGAGAACAAGTCAAGCTGTAGAGCTTTGTTACACGAACAAGTCTCGTCGTGCACTTGGCTCCGAAATAATGCTCTCGCTCCCTAGTCATCGCGCCCGACTTCTACTAGTCGCTGCGGCATCTCTGGAAGAATGCTGTCCAAGGCTTCCATTCTTGAGGGTAATTGTGCCATTTTAGTCGACTTCTCCGCAAGTAATGACACACGCAGCTCTTCAACAAGCCCCTCGCTAGCACTACAGGTCGTTCAAGGGCCTGTACCATCAGCAGGATTCGCTGTCCATATAAGCACCATGATTAGGGATCAGTGCCGTAGATAGGACGGCAAAGCTGTTCGAGGATTCACCGAGACAACCCTGGACGCAATGTCAAGAAAGGATGGACCAGAGATGTCAAACTGCAAATCGAAAAGACAGGATATGCTGGCACAGATCAACGAAAAGCCCAATGTCCGGCGCAGCATGACCTCTGAAGAATGGTCTCGTGTGTCGAATGCTGGGAGCTGGATCTCTCGCGGGGGTGATCTTCCAAGAGCTTCATCTGAACAGTTCAACAAGTACGTTGACTCGCTAGGATTGACGAACACCAGCGATCAAAGCGCCGACCCCAAGTGAATTTCAGATACCAGGTTCGCAAAGCGACCAGAGATGGGTTCACTAAAGTGAAACATGCGGTGCATGCCAGGTGAGCAAACCAGTTCAGTTGTTCGATTCCAGACTAATCATACGTCTCAGTTCTGGGAGTACGATGTACATTCGAACAGTATAAGCTCGAGCAGAAAGCCAAATAACAGATATCTGCAGTCCCGAGCAGTGGAAATAATCCTCTCGGCAAGGGTAACATTGGTCCGCACAGGTCGGTGGTTCGAGTCGGAATTCGTAGTTGTTGCTGCCATTGAAACTTTCGAAGCCTATTTTCGTTTACCTCAGAAACTCAGACACTTCGCCTAAGGCATCTATCGGAATTTTGTAGCTCCGATCTTTCATCAACTTTCAGCAACTTTCAGCTAATCAAATAATGTGGGGAAAGGTGCCGAGCCTTGGCAAAGCGTCTAAGGGCAATTAGAGATACCTTCGCCGTAGTAGAACTTTAACTCCGTATACTAGCGGTTTTCAATACGCGACATTATAGTTATACTATATACTATCGTGCATTTTCTATATAGAAAAGAAAGCGCCGAAGCGACTCGATATAGCGATACCTAATTTACGTATTATTCCGCGTATTTAATATACGAACTATACTATTAACCCGCTAACCTATCTTTCGTAGTAAAACTTTAGCTACCTCCGTATCTATATACTCTCGTCTATTACTACTAATCTATACTTCCTATATATACCGATACAAAGAGCTAGCGGGCTAAAGGCTATAGGTCGGTACTAAACATTATTCTAGTAGAGTTCGTAGGTCTAGTTACATAATAGGGCTTGGATCTCTCTATCGTATAGAGCGAGACGGTATCTAAGAGGAACTCTACTAACCTTTATCGACTCTCGCTATCCGTTACTACCCTTTACTATCTTTTAGTATCTTTTAGTATCTTCTATTATCTTTTAGCATCTTTTAGTATCTTTTAGTATTGTCCTCGCTATAGAGACGACTAACCGGATAACTAGACGCGAACTTTCGGTAACTTTTAGTAACTTTCGGCTATGGCGAGTCGTTCTATATAGAAGACAGATAGGCGGAGGAGAAGGTCTAAGATATTTAAGCAGACTACTACTATAGGCTATATAATACCGATCGCTAGTAAGGATCCTTAAGAAGGATATATCCCCGATATAAGTATTCTATTAGGCTAGAGGTTACGTGCGATTTAGTACGACTATCCAAGGTCTAAGCTATAGTTTACTATCGAGGAGGCAAGAGTAGAGGGCAATATCTAGTATTAGTTTAGTATAATTCGAGTATGCTTAATAAACATATACGATTTCGTACCGAAGTACGAGCAAATTCGAGTCCTACGTCGTCTAATATTTAGCTTTAGAGATACCCTCTTAATAGCCCGTACTAGCTTCGGCAAAAGTTTAATATTCTATGTATATAGTGTCCTTATAGGTCGTATTACGCTACAAATTATACCGTTGCTTAAGCTCGGAGACGAGTAATTAGACGACATTCGGCGGATCGGTACCTTTACTTAGCTAGTACTAATTAGTAGTAGTACAAAGTAGGCGGAGAGGGACTTGTTCGAGCGCATCGCCCATAGAGACTATACCTATATTTTGCTTAGTCCCGAGTAGGCATCGAGTGCCGCCTTTCGTAAGCTTTTAAAGGATCCGGTACTAGTATCGCGTATAGGTCTCGTCGCTATCGACGAGTGCTATATAGTGCGCTAGTAGAAGGACTTTCGGCTACAGTTTAGCATAATTGGTTAACTACGAGATTACCTACTACGTTATATATATTAGTTCGTATATTCTACAACGCTTAACGAAGAGATAGAGGCTAATATACTTAACAATATAGGCTTCCGTTTAGTTAGAACGAAGCAGTTCTAGATAGAGGTTATATAGACGTCTATTAACCGAGATAATATATCGATATGCCTATAGTAGATTCCAAAGCGCGCTTCGAAGAATTGGGCGTCGTTAGGGTTTGTCCTTAAGCGCGTAGTTACTAGTAGTAAGGCGACTCCGGATAGGATTAAGAAGTCTATTATGTTTATTAACGGTATCGTAGGAGGTTCCGTAGCTAGTGAATAGGTACATAAGGCGTTGATACGGATAACCAAGGACGCTCCGGATTCAAAGGATAGGTACACGCGCGACCGACCTATACCTAGGTAGGAAATAGGGCCCTATGTTGTTAATGTAGTATAGACGTTTACTTCCGTTACTCCTAAATGGGACAAGGACTTCCGCTACGACGAATTTAAAAAGGAAACGTCTACGATCCGTATTATCTTCGCTACTACCTCTCTCGGAATAGGTGTAAACATCCCCGATATTGAGACCGTAGTGTATTGGAATTTCCCTATTAGTATAGACGTAGGCGATGTCTAGTAGAGGCTTAGTCGTAGTAGTCGTAGAAAGGGTAGGCGTAGCATCGGTGTAATGTATTTACTATACTAGGCGTTCGATTCTAATAGTATCGACCGTCCGAAAGGCGTAAAAAAGGCATAGCTTAATAATCTTAAGGCTAAGAAGGATGTAAACAAGAGGGCTAGTAAAGGGAATCGGTATCGGCTACTATAGCATCGAAGGCATATTAAGGCAATGGTATAGTAGATCTAGTAAGTTAATAGATAGATATAGGTTAACGATGTCTCTAATAAAGAGCTAGACAAGAGCTAGGATAAGGATAGTCGTCCGTATTAGATAGCTAAGGAATTGGAGTATCGGTAGATAATACCGTAGGTCTAGAGGGATATCGTAAATAGTTCCTACTATCGTCGAGGGTTCTTGCTCTTCTTAAGAGAGGGAAAATTGCCTACTAGTGCCTACAAGATTATAGTACCGCTAGGTAAAGTATACTATAATGCCTATAAACCTTCTACGGCTATCTTCGAGGACCTAGAATTCATACTACTACCGGTACCGGATATACTAACTACACTAACGAAGCGGTCTCGCGGAGGCGTAGTACTTTCTCTATTAGATGCATAGTATATCGAGAAAGCTAGTACTATATAGCTATTTCGGAGCTTTCCTATACTAGCGGACGCCTTTATACTACAATAGATAAGGTAGCAACTTGCGCGGTTATTTAACGACCTAGACTATACTAATTAGGATGTATTTAATATCGAAGAACTTAGTAATTATATCCCGAAAGGACTATACTAGAAATATTGGAATCGGTATTGCTAGGAATTGGTTATATTTCTCTAAGATAATGTCGATTATATCGATAAAGAGGTAGAGTAGTTAAAAGTCGAACGGAGAGAGAATAGTACTCGTAATGCGGTAGCGAGGACGAGGCAAGCTATAACTAACGACTCGGACACGCCTATCGTGTAATAGAACGCGAATGCGATTACTAAATAGGTAATAGAGACTAAGCGTATTACACTTGAATATGTATCCGATTAGCGAGACGACGTGTTAGTATTAGAAGTAGTACGTCGGCTCTAGCGCGCTCGTAGTAAGCTCCGTATCGTAGAGGCTAGTAGTCTTAGGCGTTTTATCTATAAGCCTAGTACTATACCGTCGCCTTCGACGGCCCCGGTCGCTATCTCGCGTAGTAATAGATAGGCTACGGAGATACTACGTCTACCGAGAATACCGCGCCTAATAATATCGCTATTTATATCGCCTACTTCTATACGGATACGGCGCCAATCCGTACAAGATATAGAGCAAATCGTTAAAGCGATAACGTATTCCCGTACTACTACGCGAGTATATGCGACTAGTATCGATGAATTCATCGCAAGCCGATATTCTTAATTTCTATCGTTACTAAATTTGTCTAAAGCCGAAGCCCGGATAGGCTCGCAATGCATACAAGTACTAGATATATAATGCATCGTTCTAGAGACGTAGGACCTCTATCGGTTAGCTATGTTAGATTACGTACTAAGTTCGCTACCCGTTAGGGTCGTAGAGGACATTAGCGTACTAAGTTCGCCGCTAGGTAATGTCGCCGGAGAGGTCTATGTTATGCCTACTACATAGCTTCCTATACCGCCGGCGACACCTCGTATAAGGAAGGGTAAAAGGAGTACCCGAGAGGTGTCTAACCCCCCGAGCGCAAAGCGCTTAAAGACTATTAATCCGATCTCGTTACTAATACGCGTACCCTTAGCCGATCGAAATCCGAATACTATCTACCCTATTAATGTCTTATAGAGTAGAAGTAGTCGGTAGATAAAGCCGGTACTAGGTTTATAGGTTCGAGGGAATCTCAATGTACCGCCTTCTCTAAAGGAATAGGACTAGTCTTTAACGGAAGCTACTAAAAGTTACCGAATACGTCGAATCGTTACTATAGAGGTATTTACTCTACTATATCTATCGTCGCCGGGGTTGTCGAAAGTTGCTAATAGTTAATAAAAGATACTAAAAGATAAAGTATCCGCTTCGCTATATTGTATTCGAAAGGGTACTTAGTAAGGGTACTTAGTAGTAGGGATTGTCGGGGACTTCTACGGCGTATACTAGTAGACGGGTACTACTTTATAACAATGTCGTATCCTACCTATAACGGTTTAGCGCGTGCTTCCTTTGCGAGATAGTGTATATATACGTTAGTATCGGGATAGATTAGTACTATCCTAGGTAACCGATAGTACTTCATTATTAAATAGTAGATAGAAGTAGGGCTTACTATTGTTAATCCCTCCCTAGTAGTAGCTATCTATGTAAAGTTTCGGTATCTTTTAGGTACTTTTACTAACTTTTAGCTAACTAGATCGCGTAGACTAGAGTAGTTTAGAGTAGATAGAGTATTTCCTATTACATTAATCCTAGAACAATAGGGCGAGCGAACGAGTTATCCTATTACCTATCCATTACCTACCCTACATTTCCCTTTAGTTACTATTGTTAGTTACTTTTATATTATCAATTAGTATAACAATAGACCTCGCTCCATGCTCGGCCTTATATATTCGATATCGATGTCTTCTTTCCTTCTTCCTCTTCGTCTTCTCTTATAGACATCGTATATACCCTCTTATCCTCTTCTATAGCGTTACCTCAAATACAAGAACTACGACAACCGTATAGAAAGTAACAAAGATAGCTAGCCCTTTCTTTGCCCTAGCCGCTCGTAGCTATCTATACTTCGGTTAGATATAATTCGATTTAATACTATAGAGCAAGAGAGAACTAAGTACTAATATGGGTTTAGAGCTCTCCTATACATCGCCGCGGTATTGGCCGTTATGCTATCCTATAAGTTGTCTAGTAGTAGTACTCGGGAATCTATAAAGTATACTAATTAATCTTAGTCGCTATGTTCGTAATCGTTTAGCCGCCGCCGCCCTTACCTATCGCTCCCTTAATACTACTCGTTTCTAGGTAGCTATCGTACTACTTCGGTAGCGCCGTTAGTAGTAGTAGTAACAATAGTAATAATAGTAGCAATAGTAGCAATAGTAATAGTAGTAGTAGTAGCTATAGGGTAGCGAGTAAGTACTTAGTTCTTCGTCGATCGAATATCTCGACGTACTAACTATAATCTAGTAACGACTTCGACAATGTCGCTAGTAGCGACGAGTAAGTTATCTATATATAGAGAGTTACTATTACGATATATACTAACTAAATTGTAGCAATATAGGCTTTGTCCCTAGTATCGATAAGTAAGTAAATCTTCGAGACTACTTCCTAGTATACTTAATACTAATTATACTATAGTAATAACGATAATCCTACTAGCGCTAGTAGTAACGACGACGACGAGTAAGCTATTCATCCTCTATACCTATAGTGTATTAGTACATTCGCTAACTATGCTATAGCGAGAACGAACCTTTTACTAGCCCTATCCCGGTCTTCTCTCCTACCTCGGTCTTCTCTCCTCCTACCGCTACTATCGCTACCGCTACCGCCGCCGCTACCGTCCCTTTCTTCGCCCCGCCGGCCGTAGCATCTCTAGGCGGGTAGGTTAGCAATATACTACCTATCCCGACTAGAGGTATAATAATACCTCGCCCTTAGCTAGCTAGGCCGCCTATTCTAGGCTACTTGCCCGAGCCTACCTATGTAATAGGTAAATAGTAGTCTCTAGACACTATCGACCGTATATTCTCGTCGAGTATTCAAGAGCGAGTACTTACTAATATATGTTATAGCTACCTATGCGAATCGTACGCTATAGCTATACTATATTATCCGTATTATAGAGACGACCTTAGGCGCTCGCTTCGCCCGCCCGTACGACGCCTACTATTGCGACGGTTTCGAATACTAGGGTTATATAGCGGGTATTAAGGCCTATATTAAGAAGCCTAGCCGTAGTTGTACTCGCTACCGGCTCCGCAAGGTATAATAGTACTCTTAGTCTACTATGCTTTGAGTAGGACGCTATACTAATGTACTCCTTCTAGATCCTATACTCCTACCGCGACGAGGAGCCTAGGCTTACTCTAAAGAGCCTAGCTTGTAAGCTAAATAGCTTCGGCGACGGCTATAGCGGCGATACGGATAGTAGTACGGGTAGTGCTTGTAGTAGTATTGCCGCTTACTAATTCTCTTAGTTGTTCGTGTAATAAGTCCTAAAATATAGTAGTAAGACGCATATCGCATATCGGATGTTTAGTATTCGGTATACTAGGCTTCGCTCTTTGTAATAATTTTATACTCTTAGCGGTATTCTATCTAGTGTTTTAGGCATAGTAGCGCCGCTACCTTAAATGAAACCTCTATCTCGCGATATTATCGTCCTTTCTAACGTAACATGCTACTATTAAGTCTAAGTTAGGTCGACCTCCTCGATATCGTTAATCTCCTCGAATAAGTCTAGGTTAACGAAGTCCGATAGTATATCTAAACTCGCATCGTCTATATCGTTAGGTAGCCTCTTTACGACCCTCCGATTGAACTTAGTAACCTTCGCTATAACTAGACCTATCCTAATATCGAGGATATCGCATGAATTATAGCATTCCGTATTAGATAGGTCCCAATCTTCGCGAGGTTTACCAAGCCTACTATTGAAGAGCGTCCTCGCCCTCGAGAAGATGTCTAACTTTGCATTACGCACTATATAATCGTCTAGCATATACGTACCGAACTCCCGTTCTAGTACATTGCGAATACGACGGATATATATATTAGAGTAGTATATTCGATCGAAGATAATATCGATATCGCGAGTACTATTCTTATAGTATATTAGCTTGGTTTTGTATACGAGATTAAGGTACTCTAGGCTTAGATTAATAGCCTTGAAGGTATCGGGTTTGCCCTTCCAATTAACTAGACCCGATACAAGAATAGACCGCTAGAGCTTATAGTTACTAATACCGTCTATAAGTAGCTACCTATAATAAAGCATCTCGCGGCTATAGTTATATTACGAAGTACTAAAGAATATTAGTATAAGCGGATTAACTATTCGACGGAGCTAACTAATGTCGCTATGTTTTACTACGTAACGGATAATAAAGAATGCCTTAGCCTTACGTAGAAAGCGATACATTGTACGGAACTCGGTATCGTTATGTCCCTCCCTATACTAGCTAGATAGGGTAAAGGCTTACTATCGGATATCCTCTACGACTTTATTAAAGATAGTAGCGCTAAGGTAACGGCGAATGTTGTCGTTAATTGACCGCTAGCCTTTATCTATATCTAGCTAGTCGTAGCCGATCTATCCGATATCGACCTTCTTCGAGAAGGTAGTAGATATAGCGATACCTCTCCTCCGTAGCGTAGCGTAGAATAGTAATAGTATCCGAGTATTGAACATATACTAAACAAGCGGCTCTATTATATAGTACTTCGTATTGTCGCGACTATACTACGTACGTCCCTAAGTATTCCGATCGATAGAAATAGTATAACTATATGCCTCGTAGGGAATAGTAGTCTCGAAGTGCGTCCGTACGATAGTATATAGTAGATTTATTTAAATATGAAACCAAGCCGGAAGCCCGATTAGCTAATCTCGACGGTTATACTCTCTACGAGAATACCTTATCTATTCCTTCGTATGCCTAATTATCTCGGACGTAAGCTAATTACTATAGATAAGATATAGACGACTATTACTAAAGTCGTCCGGTTCGTTAGAGAGGGAATCCGGGTTTACTTTAAATCCGAACTATGTCTAGAATATAGTAGTATATACCTAGACTGTACCTTTAGTAGTACCCTCGTTAAATAGTATTGAACCGCATTGCATGAATTCCGTACGAGAATAGTCCGATAGAATGTCGATAGCTAGCTTCGTCGGATACGTGTATATACTACCGTAGAACCTCTATTTAGTATAGAACATTTCATCGATCGCTCTACTATATACGGACTTGATAGTATCCGTAATAATCGCACGTGTTATCTATATACTAATCCTATTAGTAGAATTGATACTAGGCGAGAGATAGATATTACTAGCGTCTAAGAGAGAGGCTAGATTGTACTAGCGCTAGAAAAGCCTAGTATCCGGTATAGTAGAATAGCGTACAACTTGCGTAGTAGTTATCGCAACTTGCTACTTCGTATAACTAGTTACCTCGTACCGTACCTTGTCCTCGAAGTTAACGTTATCGTAATTGAAATACGCCTACGGGTCGTAGGCTATAACCTACAACTCGACCTACGGTACATTAGCGAATATTCGAAAAGACATAGCGGCAACTACGTAACTATAGATATCGTCGACGAAAGTCAATAGCTTCGAAAATGGATATGTCGGCGGAAGGGCGTATAGAAGGTAATAGCCTAGGTATCGAGAAGAGTTACTAAATATACCGACTATATAGAAAACGTTCTAAGTATAACATAGCGGACGCCCGTCCGACTAAGTCTCGACGATACGCATTCCGAAAGTTGCTAAAAGTTACTAAAAGTTACTAAAAGTTGCTAAAAGTTACTAAAAGTTATTAGGAAACATTCTAGGTAATCTATAGTAGATACTAGAGCGACTAAGTATTAAGGATAGATATCCCGAAAGTTAGTAAAAATTGCCGAAAGCCGCTAAAAGATACTAAAAGATACCGGATACCCTTATGGATATGCATCTAGTAGTGAATTATCTACGGGTTGCCGGATTGTCCTATTAGCCTAGGCGAAGCAATAATAGAGGGAACGTAATAGAAGACCCGGTATAGAGTATTATACTATCTTTGTTCTACGTACCTTACTTGCATCGACTACATTATATAGAAGACGATTTGTAGTATAGTAGCTCTAATAGACGCCTAGCCTACATAATGTCTCTAAATACCTTCGCTTTGTACTAGAACCTTAGAGATATATAGACAAGAGTAAATGTAAGGTATCGGACTTCTACGGTATACGTGTATGTAAAATGTATACGGTTACGAAGAAGACACGCCGCTAGACCGAATCCTTTATACTCGTGCTCGTTCGTTAACTCTTCTAGTAAGAACGCTAATTGCTTATAAGATTAGTAATAAACCGGTGCCATTTAGGAGCCTCCTAGGATATAGGAGTATACGCCGATACGAAATCCAACTCTTTAATGTCTCTTCCATTCTCTCTAATAAACTAATCGAACGAACTAAATAGGACAAAGGTAGGAAGAGTATGAAGCTCTTATATAATCGAGGGCAAGGAGACGACTTGGTCGTCTATACCACGTTTGGTAGAACCCTTATAGAGTAATGTCTTGAATGTACGTCGGGCAAGGGCCTTCTTTAGTACTATGCGCCTAAGCTCCGGTATAGTATATAACTTTGACGATAGTAAGATATCCCTATTATTACCCTTCTTCCGCCGCACTTTGCTACTAATCCAAGCCTCTAAGAACCGGCCTATTAACTATCTTGTAGTCCGTAGTATATTAACTACTATTTGTAGTCTGTCCTACGTACTAACTTCGTAGTCTTAGCGAGTATATGCTTTGCGCTTTCGCTACGGGCGCATACTAGGAGGTGTGTTAATCGTAGTAGGTACTTTAGAGAGGGGACTAGATAGTCTATAGGCGGCGACTATTTGTCGAGATAGAACGTCCTTAACGTCCTACTACTAGCCGTTACTATAGCTATCGTCGGTGTCCGCACTAATCCTAGAGTCGCTACTATATATACTAGAACTATCGGTACTAGTATCGGTCGCGATGTCGTCGACTATATCCATTAATATGTCGTGCCGCGCCGACGGCGACAATATAGCGCTCGGTACTTCGTTCGCGTCTATTGTAAGTAGTAATTAAAGCGCCGACTATACGCTACTAAGAACAATAAGAGAGACACTAATAAAGTGTAATGTAGGCGTAGAAGTAGACCGCTAAAGTCGGCTTGCTATTCTATATACAAGCCAAAGTGTACATATAGCAATACTAGCCCTAATTGCCCTTAGACTCGCTAGCGCGAATTCTAACCCTATATAACTACTATCTTCTCATTGGCTAAAAGTTAGTGAAAGATGCTAAAAATTGCTAAAACTTAATGAAAATCAATGAAAATTGATTTACCCCCTAGCAATTCTAATTCCGCTAGCGAGTCTAAGTAACTAAGGTAAATTTTCGTCCTATCTCCTACTTAGACTAGAAACACGTGACTACATAGCCATACCGCAGTCTTTGTTTCTAGTCTAATCCGGTTCTATTAGATTTTGTAGGGCCTATATAATCATAAATTCGAATAGAAATTTTCGCGATAAGAATATATAATAACTAGGCCCTTTTTTTAAAATTAGCTACGTGTTAGAAATAGACTCTCTCTATCTAGTTATCTCTTGGTATTGTCTAGGCTAGCTAGCCTAATTGGGCCTAGCTTAGGGGCAATTCTCCTTTATCTTTGTATTTATAGTCTTAGATAGACCTTTATCCTTTTTATCTACTACGAATTAGGTCCCTTAGTATGCCTACTCTCCTCTACCTACGCAATAATGCTTAATAGGTTATAAGCCCGGGTAAGCTATTATAAGCCTATAGGCTTAAAGGCAAAGGAAAACTAGAGGGAAGTAGCTATAAGTTTAGTACTTAGTCTATAACACTTAAGAGACCGAATAGTAATAGAGAGACCCTATAGTTTAGGGCTAGATACTTTATAAGAAAGAGCTAGTAGGCAATAGCCTAATCTATAGCTATATAATCTAGGATAGAACTAGTTTAGGAGACTAGGGTAGGAGCCTATAGTAATGTAAGACAAAGATAGGTACATAAGAGATAGATTATACTTCTTATATTAGGTACAAAGGAAAATGTATATCTATATAAAGATAGGGAATAACCCTTCCTATTAAAGATATAAGACCTACGCATTAGACACTCTAATAGGCTATCTACTAAATAGATTGAAACTAGCGGAGTAACTCTCTACTAAATAGGAGTAGCTTGACCTATAGCTATAATATAGAAGAGGAAAGAATTTAGAAAGTAGATAGGCTATTAAGAGGAGTTCTAAGAAGAGGAATGGTTATAATAGGGGCTAGGAAGACTTTAGGGTCTTCTTAGTATACTAAACTATTATTAGCTAATAACACTTTAGAGACTAAGCTTATAAGCCTTAAGATAACTACTTAGAAGGCTAACTACCTTTTATAGGAACTAATTAGAACTAGTTAAGGTATCCTATATAAGATTAAAGTAGGACTAGTTAATGCTAGATAGCTTATGCCTAAATACTGTTTTAGAGAATACTATAAGCCTCTAATGCATCTTAACTAGGCTATAGGAGTTATGACCCTACTATGTTTAAGGGAGATTGCTTATAGAGCCTATAGTAGAAGGGTACTAAAGTAGTATGCTTCTTTATTTATCCTTAACTAAGCAAATAACGCACTTCTCGACAACTATCTATACCTTATATATAGATAGTAGTAGAGTGTATCTACTAAAGGATTCTAACCTAAGGAAAAAGGCCTAAGTAGCTACTAAAACACATCTTGTTTAGATTCCTTTTCTTAGCTTAGCAAAGCTATATATATTCATTTCTAGCTTAGTAACATATATGCTTAGTAAGCTAGCAAATTCCTTTCTAGCTAGCTCATATTACAATAGATAACAACAACTAAGCTAGCATACTACAAGATATAGAATCATTAGATACTTAAGACAAAACATCTAGATTACTAAAGAGACCTTACCCTATCCTAACTAAGGACAACTTAGAGCAATGGTTTAGAAGGATGGAAATTTTCTTAAGAGGAGAAGACTTGTTTTACACTATTCTAGAGAATAGTAACTAACCTATTACTACTAAATCCTAATACAAGACTATCTAGTAGATATCCCTATACTTAGGAGAAGATAATAAAGAGCTAGTTTTAGACATAACCTCTACAAAAGTAGTCTAGGAAGAGCTAAAGAAGAAGTATATAGACAATAAGGCATTAGGAAGAAAGATATTAAAGCAATACTTTAACTATCAAATAATAGATAGGACAATTAATATAGCATAGTCGTACCTACTTGTATTAGGTAGAAGAATTAAGACTACTTAGCTAAAGCTAGCTATAGCTCTTGAACTAGAAGCTAGGATTTAAGTTCTTCTTTCTAGATTGCCTAACTAATAGTTATCTATTAGAGATGCTATCGATAGCTAACTATTACTATTACCTAACAGTATCCTTTCAATTCTTTAGGAGAAGGAGGTAGATATACTAAAGCTACTAAATACATACTAGGCACTCGTAGCAAGGGCTATAGCCTTAAGGGACTAGAAGAAACCCTAGAGGTTTACTACTTACAAGTAGGAGAGGGGTTTATACAAACTATATAGTTAGGATAATTATATAATAATCTACTATCTATACCTAGAGATAGCAAGACAAATAATTTAGGTAATTATAAACAATAAGCTTATAGACAATAAGAAGTTGTTAGTAATAGTTATACATAATAAGGAGGGCTCTAAAGAGGAAGTAGACTAATCTAACTAGACTAAGAGTTAAGGGGAGTATTAGAAATAGACTCTCTCTATCTAGTTGTCTCTTAGTATTGTCTAGGCTAGCTAGCCTAATTGGGCCTAGCTTAGGGGCAATTCTCCTTTATCTTTGTGTTTGTAGTCTTAGATAGACCTTTATCCTTTTCATCTACTACGAATTGGGTCCCTTGGTATGCCTACTCTCCTCCGCCTACGCAACAATGCTTAACACTACGTCTTATTACTAGATAATTACTTAATATACCTTTTAAGTAATTTTTATTTCTATCTAATACCTAGATAAAGGCTCTAGCCTTATATTTAGTTAAAACATTAAGAGTTTAGTTTACGTAATCTAAGTTAATAGAACTAGCCTAGACTAGAAATTAGTAATTTGTATTAAGCTATATACTAGCTATATACGTAACTTTCTATATATATAGATTACTAATTTCTAGTCTAGTCTTCTAAGATAGATTTTCGTCCTTTTCTACGTTCTCTTCCTCTATCTAGTAGTCTTCCTTTTACGCTTTTTACTCTTATATTTCTTAGAGCTAGAGTAATAGCTCCTAAATATAGCTAGAAATAGTATTTATAAAAGTAGACGTAGTAGCTAGAAAGACTTATAGAAAAAGCCTAGTTTCTTATTTTAGAAAGGAATCTATCGCTATAGCTACTATACTACTATATTAATTATCCTTACTATATCGATAACTATAACTATCTACTAATCTAGATAGTTAGGTAGATTACGAGTTTATATAATAGTAAGCTATCTAATAGTTCTTATTAAGAAAATTAGTAAGATTGTAAATAATACTAAGTAATTTAAGGAATTCTAACTTCTATAGTAACTAGTTTTTAAACTAGCTATATAACTAATAAAATTCGCTAAATCTAATTTAGTATAATTTATAAAAGAAGTTTATAAATTCTATAGTATATATATAGCTTTAGTCTAAAAACTAAAAGAGGATTTTAGTTAGATTAGAAAAGAAGCTAAAGAGAAATAAGTTAAGAATTTAGAAGTATAACTAGATATATAAATATATATTACAAATTCTTATATTACTATAGTATTCTATCTATTAAATAAGTAGCTATCTCTATTTATCTTTAGAGGGAAAAGCCCTTAGTCTAGGGCCTCTAGTATAAAACCCTTTCTCTCCTTTCTATTATATAGGATTCTATTCCTATCTTCTATTTCTAGTTTAGTTTTAGAATATAGAGAGGATCTCTATAGCTCCTTTCTCTTACTAGACTTCTATTTCCTATTTTCTTTTCTCTTCCTTCTCTAGTTCCTTTCTTATAAGAAAGAACTACTCTAAAAGTCCCTTCCTAATTTGAAATTATCTACCTTATTACCTTATTTAAGCCTTTCTTAGTCTAGGTAATCTCTTACTATAATAACTCTATTCTTTAGAGAAGTTAATTTCTTATTCCTTCTCTCTCTAGATAGAAGAGTATTATATATTTAGACGTAAAATATATCTACCTTCTAGACTAAGGCGTAAGCGCCTACAAGTATAGGAGACACAAGTATACCTCGTAAGAAATAGTAGAGTAATAGTAGTCCTAAGGAAAGATAGAGGAAGGAAGGGATCTAGCCTCTATTCTAAAGCTAGGCTAAGGGATAACCGGTACCTAAACTAGGCCCTAAAGGCCCGCAAAACTAGCCTAACTAGCTAAAAATAAACGGAAATATATAGAAGAACCTCTAAACCCTTATAGACGATATCTAAAAGGTACTAGACGCTCCCTAGGCCCTAGACTTCCTACCTCTTCTCTCCCTTCTCTAAAGGACCTAGATCTAACTCCTATACTAACTTAAGGATACTAATACCGTTAATATCCTCTAAACCTACCTATAGATCCTCTAGATCCCTCTAAAGATACCTAATCTAAGAATATAGGTATAGGCTACCTCCTAAGGCTAGCTAGCTATACTAAGTATATAGAGAATCTCTCTAGAAAGTTATATAATTACTATAAAGATAGAATATAAGGAAGAGTAAGATAAAATAAAAGGCCTTACTAACTAAGAGATACTATAGGGACTTAAAGACCCAAGGGTAATTACTACTAAGAAACTTAAGAGTAGTAACCTAAGGATCTTTATAGTATCTAAGCCTACTAAAGAAAAGCTAATAAGCGAACTAGGATAGATCTAAAAGATACTCCCTAGCGCTATAGTAGAGGCTCTAACGTACTAGGTACTAGTCTATAGCTTTAGGACTATAGGATTTAATCATTTAATCCTAAAGACCTAAGCTATATCTATAAGATCTAGGAAGAGAATAGAAGGCTCTATCCGAATCTTAGGATATCCTAGGTAGCCTAGCTAAAAAGCCTAAAGGCTAGGGAAGGTAAAACATACTCCTCTATTATCCTAAGTATATAGAGCTTAGCCTAAGTAAGGGAGATGATATAGAAGGGCCTAGTATCTTAAGGTATCCTCCTTACTATAGAGGAGTTTAATCCTAAATAGAGACCTATACAATACCTTAAGTATAGACAATTTAAGTATATTACAAAGTACTATAGAGCTAAATAGATATATAGAAAATACGTAGGACTATATCGAATAGACGAGTACTAGGGAATACTAAAGAAATATAGTAACTATTAAGGTACCTATATAGTATAGTTACTATTATATAAGGTAAAACAAGTAGCTATTACTAAAGTAAGGGCATTGAGGGCCTAAGTAACTAAGAACTAGAGCTACCTAATCTAGACGTACTAGTAGGTTAGTTCGGGTTAGGTTCGGGTTCAAAACCGAACCTAACCTATTTATCCGGGTCTAATCTTAGGGAACCGGAAGTTTGTCTAGGTTCAAACCTAAAAATTTAATAGGTTTATAGCGAATAATAGAAACATTAGAAAAGCGGAAATTGCGAAATATCGAGATAGAGAATATATTGTTATTTATGTATACTACTATTATCGTAGTCCTAAAGGACAAACTAGTCATTTCTTCTATATATACTACTAGTATCGTAGTCCTTAAGGACAGAGTAGTCATTTCTTTCTATAGTATAGCGCTAATAGCTACCCTTCCGTTCCTTTATTACGTGCGACGGTTCTT